>BLKM01002776.1:696837-730229 GCA_013340265.1 Coptotermes formosanus | reverse complement strand
CTTTCGCGAGGTTGTTCCGGAACTTTGTCCCCCCCCCCCCCCCCCCCCGACCCCTTTTTGGCTTCGGAAAAATAACCACGGATCCGCACATCGTTGCTCACGTAAATACAGATGTCCGGATGATTCGTAGCCAAAATTAAGAATCTGTATATCAGAACTGATTTTAGATAGGTACTAATACATACTAGTAGCATACGTAACAATGCAGTGCCTGATTTGACCTTAATTAAAGTGGCCGTCCCGCGTTTCGTGGGTACGGGGAGTTTCTTAACTACATATTCTAACGGCCATACGAAGTAACCACATCGCCAATTAAGTAAGTTCCGCGATTATTTTCAACAAAACGTTATTACTTTAATTAATGAAATCAGTACACCTCAAAGTAGCCATTACAGAAATGTATCCACGGATCCCCTGGGAAGTGTTTGCGCATCCCCGGAGCACACTTTGGGAACCACTGCTCTGTGGGGAAATACTCAGCTCGTACCACGCAGTAAACACACTCCGTCTCGGTTATAAAAACTAGTCAGTTAATGCTGTATAGGGAAATAATCGCTGTTTGTTCTGAGATCCACACAAAACACATAAATACACTCTGTGGGCAGAACGTAGAATTGCCGAATGTTAAACCTGGCGGTACATAAAGTAACCACTGGGCTTTAAAAGGCTACAGTCCGTACCGCGCAGTAAACACTCCGTCTTGGGTATAAAAACCAGTCAGTTAATGCTGTATAGGGAAATAATCGCTGTTTGTTCTGAGATCCGCACATAAATATACTGTGTGGGCAGAACGTGGAATTGCTGAATGTTAAACCTGATTGTTCATAAAGTTACCGCTGGGCCTTAAAGTGATTACTTAAGTGTAAGATTTCCGAAAGAAGTGTGATGGCTGTGAGTGTTAGATTAGATTGGATTTGACACCGTGCAGTCAGGTACACAGCATTTCGGAGCAACTTCTGCCTCCATCATTATCAGTCGATCGAGTCACTGAAAAAGAAAAAACAGCGCAGTTTGCCAGCTGTGTTGTGTGGTTGGCCTTGCACTGCTGTTCTCATTGTGCTGTGAATAAGGAAGAGTACGTGCTGTATATTTGTGTACTGGTGTTTGCGCAGGCACTTGTGATGCCCGAGGTAATTACGTATAGAGTGATTAGCACGGCGCTGTGTTCACGTGATGTTTCAGGTGTTTGAGGTCAGGATGGCGAGGACAGCAATTCGACGTGCGGCAAAGTGAGCACAGGGAGGAAACTGTAACGAGGGGCCGTGTGATACTGTTGAAGGAGGATGACTTCGGCGGGGCGTGGAGGCGGTCAGACTCGCACGTACAGTTTTTGTTGGATAACCTGCGGTGGCGCATTTGGTTGAGGCACTACGCTACAAGCTGGAAGGTTGCAGGTTCGATTCCGGGGGTCATTGAAAATTTTTCATTGACTTAATCTTTACCTCCGTGCTGTGGCCGTGGGGTTGACTCAGCCTGTAACAGAAATGAGTGCTAGGGTTATTTCCTGGGGGCAAAGGCGGCCGGTGCGTAGGACTGACAACTGTACCAGCTTCATGTGCCGATTGTCTAGAAATTTTGGGAGCCCGAAGGGTCTATCCAGGCCTGTAGTGTGATAGTTTTGAAGGGTGTATAAGTAGTGAAAAGATATTATTAAATTGCATGTTGGAAAAGGAAAATATGTGAGGCCGTGAACGGGGAATGACGTTTCGTGTAGGTTCATCGTATCAGCAGGGCAATGAATGTGCGGGTTGTCTAAAGGGCGTTGAATTTTTAGGTCAGGTTCTCAGTCAGACTGCTGGTCCATAGATTTGGTTAATATGACTAGGATTGAGCGCTGTGCTAGCCATGACGTATGTTTTATTTATTTTTCCACTTTTTACGTGCGCAGGATTAAAGCAGACTTTGATACGCGTTCGTTAAAACTTTCAGGCATGAAAAGAATTAGTGTAGTTTCTATTGGCAGGTTTTTAACAGGTGAGGATGAGAGGAAACGCCGTGCGGAAAAGTGTTCAGTGTGTTAACGCGCGCACGCATGTGCATGACGCAGGGCACAGAGACCCACAGCGCTTTCCTCCTTGTCACGTCTCGCAGGTGGCTGCTACTCCTACGCGGGCGCGCTTTGCTATGTCACTGACGGTGACGCTCCTTATGTTGTGAAATATGTGGCGTAACTCTCAGACCCGCGAATATCAAGCGGGGAGTGTTTAATCACGTGGTACTATACTTTGTTGCCATTGGATGCTGAGTTCGCTTCGTGCTAATGTGGTGTTAAGATATAGGGCGGCTGCGAAGTATGGTAACACACGTGGAAATGAAAGTAACTCGAGTTTCGGCGCAGGAATGCACGAACTGCCAGTGCAGACTAAACGGTGCCTGTCAGTTGCACTGGTCGCTTACAAACGTGACTTGTTTTCCGTACTGTGTTGGCAGAAAGTACGAACGTTCCTCGTAGTTGTCTTCATCAATGATCGGAATTCGACGTGCCGGATGTTTAGCGGTTGTTCAGTGCAGGACAGAGCAGCTGTGTGCCAGGCGCGCAGAGCCTGCCTCACGTTGCACAACATCCAGCGCAGCACAACAGAGAATGGAGTCTTCATTTGTGTTACATTTCTTTGTGAGGCTCTGATAACATAAGAACAGATTTTTGTATAGTTTTGTTAAAGTTGTCGGACATAATAACCTCAAAAGTTAGCAACGTCACATTTTGTAATCGTTGACTTAACAAACATTGTTTCATACGCAATGTGCAGGCGTGTTCCTGAGCTGTCTCCCTACCATATCTCACGTGGCTAACTCACTAAGTTATTTCACCTGTCTAGCTCAGGACCATGTCGTACGTGTCTAGCACAGTACCGTTATGTCACGTGCCGAGATCCGTACCATATCTCATGTCTAGCTAAGTACCATATCTCAGTGCCTATATCCGTACCATATCTCACCTGTCTAGCTCAGTACCATATCTCAGTGCCTATATCCGTACCATATCTCACCTGTCTAGCTCAGTACCATATCTCACGTGCCTATATCCGTACCATATCTCACCTGTCTAGCTCAGTACCATATCTCACGTGCCCATATCCGTACCATATCTCACCTGTCTAGCTCAGTGCCATATCTCACGTGCCTATATCCGTACCATATCTCACACATCTAGCTCAGTACCATATCTCACATGTCAGGCTCAGTACCATATCTCACGTGCCTAGGTCCGTATCGTAACTCACATGTATAGCTGCAGATGATCTGGAGTTCGAATACCGGCAGGGGCAATAAATTTTTCTCCTCCAAATCGCCCAGACCGGCTGTGAGGCCTACGCAGTGGGTAACGGGGTCCCTTCCCCACGGTAAATCCGCCGAGGCATAATGTTGACCGCTCACGGCCATCTAGTGCCGAGGTTAAGAATGAGTGGAGCTATGTCTCCTACCCCTGCATGCCGTCATGGTGTGGGCAGGGACAGCTTTACCTTAATTTCTTTAGGCAGTTCGTCTCCGCTGTGTGTTGAAATAGCCAGGTATATATAAAAAATGCAGCCACACACAAACATGTATTCGGTTCAAGTCATGTACGTGTTTCAGCCGTGTGTGGTCATCATAGGGCTGGCCACGGGAAAGTAAGTAAGTGCCCAGTTGCGTTTAGGATTGCAGTCTCGCTGCTTTACGTAAGCATTGTATAAAATACATACATGTCTAGTTTGATAGGTGTGGGAACGAATATGCTAAGTGTTTTAGAAGTATTTTGCAGTTGTAGAGAAATTAGGCGAAGAATATAATAAAACGTTTATTTGAGGTATTACAATGTTAACATAGAAGGATCGCAGGCGGTTTCTGGAGGACGGCTGTGGAATTCCTGTTGTATATATCAGAAGGCTGATGTGAAAGCGAAGTTTGTATTCCGAGTGTGTCGTTTGACGTGGCACCCCGCACCGCACCGCACACATCCGCACTTGCTTCTTGTTGCCCCCACTTCTGGCCGGCATCTGCCGGCAGCTCACAACGATTGATTATGCCAGACGGGTTGCCGTCTCACGTGGCAGGTAGACTACGGCAGCATTCCAGACGAAACGTCCGGCAGAGTGGCTACCGAAAAGCCCTGACTTGACTGGACTCCGGTTTCGTGGAGACGGATTAAGGAGTGTGAGGAGGGGGGAGGTTTACAAAAGAAACGTCAAACTTGGAAGAACTGGGAAAAAAATCAATGGAAGCTTTTAGAACGTTTTGCATGATCCGTGGAGAGCAGTGGAACGCTTTCAGCTCAAACTCCGTATTTTTTGTGTGAAATGCAGATGGTTGTGTGGGTCTTTGGGGTATGTCGCGTTGAATGGCAAAAAAGGGAAGCACATCGTCCTAAAAATACTGTCACTGATATCACAGATTGGTATTTGTAAGGAGACGAAATTAGGAATCTACTTTTCAGAATATCCTGTATTATAGGGTGCACTGACCCTTGTTATCTCTCAGAAACAGTGGTGCCTGTTGAGGTAACATTTTGACACGCCATGCTTCCTATCTTTTGAGATAGTTTGTGACCGAATTTGTATAAGTTGCGTGGAGACATACTTGAGACAACTAGGCGTGGATGGGAGGATAATATTAATATTGATCTCGGAGACTAGCAGAGGAGGGCGAGTACTGCCTGCATTTTAAGGAGAACCCTGAAGACTTCTTCGAAACGTTTGTTCCCGTCGACCAGGTTAAACATTGTAGTAGATTGGACGTTTACACAGTGAGTCATCACTGTGTAAACCTCAAAGTCTGCAGTGCTGGCGAGATACCGTGGCGTGTTCATGCCCAGAGGTCCATGTTGTTGTTTGACGTAACCAAAACTGGAATTTGCGAGAAGATACCCGGTGAACATTCGTCATATCAAATTCCTTAACAGTGCGATCATGTCCGGATCTGGAACATTCGGATAGACATACGGGCGTGACTTGTGTTACACGCTAAGTTCCGTGTGGGAATGCCGTAACACAATGACGAGCGTGCGGAAAACAGCTGTATGGTTTGCGGTAGCGATGCTGACGGCTTACATTGCTAACAAACAGTAGAAAGAAGGCTTCAGTTATAGTTGAATATTCATACGGACGCTAATGCAAGATTCGTGTACTTCTAAGTAACCCTCTCCAAACAAGGACAGGCGGCCTGCTAATCTGAAAGTCGCTTAGTTACTCATTAAGTTCTCTTCTTTTTATGGAAGTGACAGTTGCTTGCAGTGTTCACAAGAGTGCTCCACTTGTTCCTGTTTTGAGCCAGATCAACACGGTTCATATCGTTTATTACAGCCCATTTTAATATTATACCCCTACGTACCCGTGTTTCTCCAGTGGCGTCTTTCCTACAGGTGTCTCGATGGCAGCGTGTGTACTGTATTTATTGTCTGGCCGTTGCGTGCTACATGTCGTGCCAGTCAATTTATCGTTCAAGTGTTATCTGTGCAGCGATTTATCATTATCGAACGCCATCCCTCCCTCCCTCCCTCCCTCCCTCCCTCCAACCCCTTCATTTCGTCTCTTTTCTCTCGAGCATCATTTGTGAATCCTTCTAGCTGGTTGCATGTAAAAGTTTGAATTCTGACCAGTATAGCTCAGTAGGTATAGTGACCAGCATCCAGGCTAGATCGACGAATCACATGTCGATTCCCGACAGAAGCAACATTTTCTGTTCTCTTAAACGTCCGGACCAACTCTGGGGCCCGGCTTTCTGTTCAGTGAACGTCGGGGTCTGTGTACAGGGGGTGTCTTTTGTCTTCCCGGTTGCTATCCAAAAACACGATAGGGTATACAGAGCTATAATTTTACCAGTTGTTTTGTATGGGTGTGAAACTTGGTCTGTCACACTGAGGGAGGAACAAAGACTGAGGGTGTTCGAGAATAGGGTGCTGAGGAGGATATTTGGGCCTAAGAGGGACGAGGTGACAGGGGAGTGGAGAAGACTACATAACGAGGAACTTAATGACCTGTACTCATCACCAAATATTATTAGGGTAATCAAATCGAGAAGAATGAGATTGGCGGGGCACGTAGCACGTATGGGGGAACAGAGAGGTGCATACAGGATTTTGGTGGGGAGACCTGAGGGAAGGCGACCACTTGGGAGACCCAGGCGTAGATGGGAGTATAATATTAAAATGGATCTTCAAGACGTGGGATGGGGCATGGACTGGATTGAGCTGGCCCAGGATAGGGACAGGTGGCGGGCTCTTGTGAATGTGGTAATGAACCTCCGGGTTCCATAAAATGCGGGGAATTTGTTGACTGTTAGCTTCTGAAGAAGGCCTCTGCTCCATGGAGTTAGTTTACAGGGGATGAAGCTGCTGGAGCGTGAATCTAACATTTCCACATTAAGATTGCGTGGAGCAGTTCCTTCCCCGCCACATTTCACAGGGACAGCTCTGGTTCGATTGTCTACGTGTGTTGATGTATTGCCAGTGTCAAATACGTCTGTCAAATGCGAGACGCATCATACGTGCTTGTGAATGTACAAAGATACCAGCTGTTGATGTTGCAGTCACGTCTGGACGTGTCCCACGTTTGTCGATTGCGTCAGACGTCTGCTCTTCGTGCTGTTACAGTTTGCCACTAGCTGGAGTTAATTTCTCAACCTGCGTGCGATCTATCAGTTTGTTTGCCTGCCCGTTGCTGTATCGCCACGTGTAAGCGTACAGGTGTTGGTTCCTCAACTCTCAGTGATTATTCAGTCAATTTATCCAGTTATGCACATAAGCAGTTGTTACGAGTACCGGCTGTGTGTTCGTTAATTTGCGGTGTGGCAAATCTGCCTTGTTTCTATGTTCGTTCGTGTGAAGCGGATAGCTCTGTCAGGTACTGTCAGGTACTTTATTCTGTCTCCATAGTGGCAGCTTTCTTTCAGTTGTTGGGAGTAGCTTGCATTTTAATACAGCTTGCACTGTAAGAACTTACTGTGAGGTGTTAGATTACGCTGAAGTTAAGTTGAAAACTTGCGCGTGTCAAGTTGGAGAGTTCAGTTAGAACAGGGGTATGCAAACTACGACCCGATTCAGATGGTGTTCTGTGCGTTTACTTGAAAGACGTACTAGTAGATGGGAGTATAATATTAAAACGCGTGAAGTATTCCATTTATCACACTGTTTTTGACACGGCTAGGTTTTGTTGCTCTGTAGACTGACAGGATTTTAACTACATTTAGCACATACGCGAAATCATGAATACTACTCCGAATGCAATACTCATTCCTATTTTAGCTTGTACGCGGTGGCGCAGTTGGATGAGGCACTGTGCTACAAACCTGAAGGTCGCGGGTTCGATTCCCGATGGTATCATTGGAATTTTTCATTGACATAATCCTTCTTGCCGCACTATGGCCCTGGGGTCAGCTCAGCCTCTACCAGAAATGAGTACCAGACATTTTTCGTGAGAGGTAAAGGCGGCCGGTGCGTAGGGCTGACAACCTTACCACCATCATGTGCCGATTGTCTCGAACTCTAGGAGCCTCATCCTCCTGGAACCGTAAGGGTCTGTCCAGGCCTGTAACAAGACTCCTTTACCTTATCCGATATACATCCTGCCTAAACGCTGTTGTGTCTGGTTAATTCATATCATAGTTTACGCTAATACCAAAGCTATGGTGTGAACAGCACTAACAGACCAGGTTTTGTTATGACTTAAGCGTAAAGTGGAAACAGTACTTGTGTGCATATCTTGTACTCTTTTCAACTATTAAAATACAGTGGAACCCCGTTATACGGACGTCGGTTTACACGACACCTCGCCTGTAGCGTCAGACATTCTGTGGTACCAATTCGTTACTGTTGGCCGTACTCCTCGTTTATAACGACACTCGTTTATAACAACACAAAATATTCAGTCCCCTTCATGACGTTATAACCGAGTTCGACTGTATGTGTTACAGAAACAGGATGGAAGAGCTCGGACTTGATTAATCTAACTAACGATAGGGGCAAGTGGCTGGCTGTAGTGAACACGGTAATGAACGTTCGGCCTCCGTAAAATGCGGGAAGGTCCGTGGTTAGCTGAGGAACTGTTAGTTTTAGAAGCAGAACTCTGCTGCAGCGCCAGCTCTGGGCAGTTCTGCCGTCATGCCCTGTGCTGGCTAAGCGACAGTGATGTGTTGTAGGTGTGTCGTACCCTCTGGTGTTCCTGAGGGCTGCGTCCGTTCTGCCGTTGTTGTACGAGGGGTGTTGGTCTGTGTCGACACCAGTCGAGTGCAAGTAGCGAAGCTTCTGAGGGCTGTGTGTTCTCAGTTCGCCTGTTGCTTGCTCGCGCTTACGTCAGAATGTTACCTGCACCGCCCAGTTCGCACATTTCCGCAGTGTATAAGATAAATGTAAATGTTTGTAATAAAGGTGGCTGTTAACCCTCTAAAGCCCAGTGGTTACTATATGTACCGCAAGGTTTAACATTCACAAATCCTACATTCTTCCCACACAGTGTATTTATGTGTTTTGTGTGGATCTCAGAACAAACAGCGATTATTTCCCTACGCAGCATTAAGTGACTGGTTTTTATAACCGAGACGGAGTGTGTTTACTGCGCGGTACGGACTGTAGCCCTTTAAAGCCCAGTGGTTACTTTATGTACCGCCAGGTTTAACATTCACAAATTCTACGTTCTGTCCACACAGTGTATTTATGTGTTTTGTGTGGATCTCAGAACAAACAGCGATTATTTCCCTACGCAGCATTAAGTGACTGGTTTTTATAACCGAGACGGAGTGTGTTTACTGCGCGGTACGGACTGTAGCCCTTTAAAGCCCAGTGGTTACTTTATGTACCGCCAGGTTTAACATTCACAAATTCTACGTTCTGCCCACACAGTGTATTTATGTGTTTTGTGTGGATCTCAGAACAAACAGCGATTATTTCCCTATATAGCATTAACTGGCTGGTTTTTATGGCTGAGACGGAGTGTGTTTACTGCGCGGTACTGACTGGATCTTCAAATATCATTCACGTTAATCCTACCCTTGAAGGGGTTAAAGTGAGACGTGGTGGTACTTTGCCATTGCTCCTTTGTGTGTGTGTGTGTGTGTGTGTGTGTGTGTGTGTGTGTGTGTGTGTNTGTGTGTGTGTGTGTGTGTGTGTGTGTGTGTGTGTGTGTGTGTGTGTGTGTGTGTGTGCTTTAAACAACTTTTGGAAACCGACTCGATGACCGTCGACATATTTTTGTCTGATGACGGAAACACTGTGTTCTAACAGACAGACGATATACGCAGCCCAGTACGTGTTTCAGTTTACCCACTGTATTCGTCCCTGACTGCACAGACGCTCCAGGCTGTTGTCCTGACACATAAAGCGATGTTCCAGCCACAGGTCACGTTCTTGTCGTGTAGGTCGTCTGTTACTGCTCGGCCGATGAAGAGTTTAGCGTGCTGGCGAACGGGCCTATTCTGTAGAGATGTGGCAAGGGAATTGCGCTTGTTTTGTTTCGTCCTCCAATCCGATATCAGTATCTCTGTACAAGAAACTCGCTCCTGGCCTTCTGCTTGAATGTTACATCGGCCTAAATCGAAAGTTGAACTTAGGTAACCTCATGCAGCTGTTGAAATGTATCCCACTATTGTTGGAAATCAGTAGCTTGTTACGTGTGAGATGAGGAAGCGAGGCAAGACGGAGGGAAAAGGAAGCCGTTGTAACCGTACACTAACAGCATTCCGTACGTACCTTCCAAGCCTCGCTTTGTGTCCCCAGCAGCACTGTAAAATACGAACATGTAGAACATTTGAATGCTCCTGAACGCAGTGTGTTAGGATAGTTTAGTGCACCGTTGACACGGCTGTGTGCAGAGGGGGACGGACAGAGTGTTACTGGCATAGCAGGTGGATTAAATGAATTTAGCTACAATAATTTATGTCATTATCGGACCTGTCGAAAGGCTACGTGGACCAAATCCGGCCTCTGAGATGGCTGGCAGTTTAGTGTTAAATCAAAATATAAAACCGGTGTATCATGAATTTTGCGTTGGAGATTCTTTCCCTTGATTCCGCTTGATTTAACGACAGCGGCAACTATGTATACTACACACGTTAACGCGAAACTGCTCTGCATTTTTCCCCACCCAGTGTAACCTATTTATGTGTTTTGTGCGGATCTCAGAACAAACAGCTATTATTTCCCTATACAGCATTAACTGACTGGTTTTTATAACCGAGACGGAGTGTGTTTACTGCGCGGTACGGACTGTAGCCGTTTAAAACCCAGTGGTCACTATATGTGCCGCCAGGTTTAACCCTTTAAAGACGAAGCGTATCTGTTTTATATAAGGACTCAGCGCGTACCGCGCTGTAAACACTCCAATTCCGTTATAAAATCCGATCTCTTAATGTTTTATGAGGCAAAAGTTGCTGTTTGTTCTTGACATCCGTACAAAACACATAAACGCAATGTGTGCACCACGTAGAATTTTTTAATGTTAAACCTGGTCGTATGTAAAGTTACCGCTAGGCTTTAAAAGGTTAAACAGATGAGATATAGGTAGATTAAAGTACTCTTTTTTCCTTTTGCGGGGGGGAGGGGGGGGTGAAGGCGATTGGTAAGGAAGTGGTGCTAGCGTAAGGAAAAATGGCGCCTGTGAAAACTTTCCGTGCTGCAGTTATCCCTTCAGTGTTCCATTTGCCGCAGTAAGAAATCCTGTAACTCGCTCTGCACTGTAACCTGCAGACATGGCCGTTTCTTTATTTTGTAGCTTTATTAGTCCTAAACGTTCATTCGTAAAGGAGGCAGCGGCGCGATGACCAACCAGTGCTGTGATGTTACAAAGTTTCTTTTAGTATTCTGAAGTGCCGTAAAATAAAGTGGAATCCCGTTAGGCTCATCTTTCCGTCCGGGAATGAATTGAACGCCGAACTGTTGGCGGAGTAATTTTACGACTGATTTTTCTTCCTCCTGTAAGCACGAATCTGAACCAGGACTTTATTTACGTATATGTATTGCTTTTAAACTGCTAGAAGTTTTCGTACTACATGCTAAAACACACTAGAATTGCGACATAATAAGCTACAGTATTCGTACAACACGTATGTATCCCTTAAAGCCCAGTGGTTACTTTATGTACCGCCAGGGTTAACATTCACAAATTGTACGTTCTGCCCACACAGTGTATTTATGTGTTTTGTGTGGATCTCAGAACAAACAGCGATTATTTCCCCATACAGCATTAACGGACTGGTTTTTATAACCGAGACGGAGTGTGTTTACTGCGCGGTACGGACTGTAGCCCTTTAAAGCCCAGTGGTTACTGTATGTACCGCCAGGTTTAACATTCACAAATTCTACGTTCTGCCCACACAGTGTGTTTATGTGTTTTGTGTGGATCTCAGAACAAACAGCGATTATTTCCCCATACAGCATTAACTGACTGGTTTTTATAACCGAGACGGAGTGTGTTTACTGCGCGGTACGGACTGGATCTCTAAACATAGTTTGGGTTAATCGTAGTCCTTACGGCTGAGGCGGTTTCGATCCCAGGTCAGTACATATGGTGAACACAGTGGCATTGGGACAGGTTTCTCTCCCAGTACTTCAGTTTTTCCCTGTCAGTATCATTCCACCAATGCTCCATGCTCATCTTCTGTGTGTTTCTCTTACCAGAAGGACAAACAGTTGAAGCCTGCGAATCTTCCAGAAATCATTGCTGTTTTGGAAGTCGGGGAGAATTGGATAAAAAAATATTTTCACTTTGTATTTACCTTACCTTTACCAGAAGGACGAGCGGACACTGCCTGGGAACTTTCAGGGCAATCAATTTTGTGTTTTCCCCGCTTTAATAAAAGCGGTAAATGTATTACCTCTCATTATACACCCTTCCCCATCCAAGTCAGGTTTCTTCCCCCAGAATGTTAGTCTTTTAAGATGTTCAATTTTTCATTGCTAGCATGAAAATTTATGATAGACGCAGACCCTGCCTACAGCTGAACCATTCTGCTTTTTTTAAACTGATCCAGGTACTTTCGTGCGGGATATTCTCCTGTGTACACAGCAGAATATATGTTTTGCGTCATTATAACATGTAAAAAACATAACAGGGATAATGAAATGTAGGGAAGGAAGAACGAAGGAAGGAAAAATTTCTGTTAGTCTTACATGATAAAGCTCTCTCCCCGATCTCCTTCCTGTAAGCCAACGAATTTCTTCCTAACTTCAGTCTGAACGTTTCAGGTAGGAGAAAAGAAGGGGAGTTGTTTAATAAACCTCATTTGGTTCTTTGCTACCGAAACTAAAAAACGTTTCACTGCAGTAAGGTAAGGCCTACGCAGATGCAGTTTATGGCTAAATGCACCATAAAGTGTTCTTATGTTTGCTCTTAGTTAACTGCAGGCGTACAGCGCCTTCACAACAATAGCATTATTAAATCACTAATACAAATACCCTTTTTTCGCCCGGGTTGTGTTTTTCTTGTAATTACCACAATATATGTCAGCTTAAACTGTCAACAAAAGCCCCCGTTAATTCAGGTTCATATTATAAAATAGTATGTTACAGGGTGACGATTAACAACGGACATCATCTGTGTTATCGCCTTTGAGGTCCGAAATTCATGAAGACTATTTTAACTCTTTGAAGACGAAGTGTATCTTTTATATAAGGACTCTGTGCGTACCGCGCTGTAAACACCCTCCACTTCGGTTATAAAAACCAATCTCTAAATGTTTTATAAGGCAGAAGTTACTGTTTGTTCTGAGATCCGTACAAAACACATAAACGCAATGTGGGCACCACGTAGAATTTTTTAATGTTAAACCTGGTGGTACGTAAAGTTACCGCTAGGCTTTAAAAGGTTAAATTTTAACATCCAGTCCGCCAGAATGCACTGTATTGCAAAGAAAAATATCTGGAGACAATATGGTGCAGTTTGTTGCACTAAATATTGTGATTGATTTTCGGCAATGCACGGCGTGAACAACATAAAAAGAATTATTTTTAAAATATATTTGTTACATCACAGAAAACACACTGTCTCAGTGACAAACACCAGTCTTTGAACGGTGTTTAGAGAAATAATGGCCGTTATCCTTGAATCATACGACACACATACTGTTTTTTCCATTGTTTGCACCGTGCATTTTCAGTATGTAAACAAAATCACCAGCTACACCGTAAGGACGTACAGTGTGTTTCACAATGAGTGTCCCCTGATGATGGCGACATTAGACGCCGAAACATGTGTCGGGAAGTAATAGTTGTTAATAAGAAGTGCATTAGTTGGTGACTTTGTTTATACACATAAATGTGTACGCTACATGAAGAGTTCTGAGGGTTAAGGCAGGCGGCCCGTGTACATTCCGCTGTGCTCTGAAGGCTTTATTTGACTTGCTGTGCAGATAGATTGCATTTGTAGTAGCACACGAGAGTTTGTGTATGCCGGTAGGAACTTGTGAAGTGTTTGTATGTGGAAGAGCAAGTTGTGTGGAGTCCGTCTGCAATGGCCGCCGGACTGCTGTTTCATTTCGCATTCGACTTCAGAGATTCCGCTTGCAGGATACGCGGTGTCGTTGCATTTCGGACGATGGAGTGGGCGCGTGCCGTCACGATGAAACTGTTCTTGCAATATTGAAAGCGTCTGTCTGTGCGTGTGTGCGTGCGTGTGCGTGTGTGCGCGCGTGCGCGTGTGTGCGTGCGTGCGTGTGCGCGCGCGTGTGTGTGTGCGTGCGTGTGTGTGCGTGTGTGTGTGTGTCAACAGTCGCAGCGCCACGTGAAGCTCTTAATTTATTCCACCTTAGTGATACTAGCTTCAGATTTTAGGCTTTTGCCGCCCGCACAATGTCTGCAGTATACACTGTACACTGTCCACGCAGTGCAGTGCTGCGGGCCATTAGTGGTAACGCTGTGGTAACTGCGTCTACCGGCTGATTAACCATTTAACGCCTTGTGGTTAATATATGTACCGTCAGGTTTAACCTTCAACAATTCTGCGTTCTGCCCACACAGTGTATTTATGTGTTTTGTGTGGATCTCAGAACAAACAGCGATTATATCCCTATACAGCATTAACTGACTGGTTTTTATAACCGAGACGGAGTGTGTTTACTGCGCGGTACGGTCTGAGTATTTAAATATAATTCATATTAGTCTTAGTCTTAAAGGAAGGGATATAATCCCAGCGTGGTTCGGTCCCTGGCACTAATTTCTTGCAGGCGTTTGTTGCAGGCCGTTCCTTCTTAGGTGAGTTTAGATTGCGGACGTTTTTTAGTGGCGGGTCGCGGGAGAGCTTAAATAAGCAATCGGAGAGAAGATGTATGGAAACGTTTAAGTGTGAAATTGCTTTATATCATGCACAAGCCACTTTACTTAATTCAGCGTCTTACACATTCTGATTTTCGTTGGGGGAGACGAAGTTGAATCACCCGGAGCGGTAAGCCATATGAAAGTTTAAATTGGGGTAAATGCGTACGTAAGAAGAAGTCACAGGGAGGAGGGACGTGGGGCTACTCAACTGCATTGCTTGTCAGGATTCTGTTTTGCTGGTGTTAAAGTATATAGAGTGCCCCAGATTTGGCACATGAGAAAGGGGGGGGGGGAGGTAGGCGGGGTGAAGGTAGGGGTAATGGCAGCGCAGCAGACATAGCCTAAGCTGTCGTCATCCGAACAAAGGTGTCGGTAATTGTAAGGCGCCCCTTATTGGTGGGCGTGTGAAGGGCATTTACTGACGCACTGTTGCACCTGGCAGTTGCTGACTCGCGGGTTCTCATATCGAACAGCAGTGCGGGGTGGACTGTGTTATAAACGTTATGTTCGGCGTCCCAGTTGGCGTCTTAACACAGGTTACTTTCTCAAAGAAATGATCAGTCACGTACGTAATCGGAGGGTGTTATGTAGAGCTGATTCTGTTCTTGGATACGAAGAGCCTGAAGACGCCTTCATAAAAGCCGAAACCTGGTAGCTCTGAAAGAAAGTCAAATTAAGAGGAAGTTGGCTGTGACTGATCATTTCTCTGAGAAAGTATCCTGGACTGTGTTATGTTGTGATCAGGGCTGTGGAGTCGGAGTCGGACGGAATTTTCGGTGGAGTCGGAGTCGGTAAAAATGTACCGACTCCGACTCCGACTCCGACCTCAGTCTAAAATCTTAACTAGATACTCCAACTCCAGAGTCCTGATTGCTACAGTAACCATTAGTCTTATACTTAAATACAGGTTATAAGTCTAAACAGTAGCCTGATGATTCACGCGGTGGTGATGAAACGTCTTATAGGTTTACCGTTATTAATACATATTGAGCTTTTATGAAGGAGTCGGAGTCGAAGTTTTAAAAATCGAGGAGTCGGAGTTTTAAAAATCGAGGAGTCGAAGTTTTAAAAATCGAGGAGTCGGGAGTTTTAAAAATCGAGGAGTTGGAGTCGGAGCTTTTGTGTACCGACTGCACAGCCCTGGTTGTGATTGTCACAACTCTGTGCATAGGCTGCCATAGAGCCTCTGTTAGTTTGAAATTTATGTTGAATAATACCATACTGTAGTGCCTGAGCCCAGTGCCTTTGAGGTTGAGATGGCTATTGAAAAGCTAAAAAGACACAAATCACCAGGTATTGATCAGATTCCAGCAGAACTGATTAAAGCAGGGGGTAGGATAATTCGGTCTGAGATCCATAAACTTATTATTTCTATTTGGAATAAGGAGGAATTGCCTGAGGAATGGAAGGAGTCAGTCGTTGTGCCTATTTATAAGAAGGGTGATAAAACGGGTTGTAGTAACTATCGAGGCATATCACTTTTGTCGACTACGTATAAAATTCTATCCAACATTCTTTTGTCAAGGTTAACTCCATATGCAGAAGAAATGATTGAGGATCATCAGTGTGGATTTCGACGTAACAGGTCAACTACTGATCATATATTCAGCATTCGTCAAATACTTGAGAAAAAATGGGAATACAATGAGGCAGTGCATCAGCTATTTATAGACTTCAAGAAAGCCTATGATTCAGTTAGAAGGGAGGTCTTGTATTATATTCTCATTGAGTTCGGTATCCCCATGAAACTAGTAAGGTTAATAAAAATGTGCCTAAGTGAAACATATAGCAGAGTTCGGGTAGGCAAACATCTGTCTGACACGTTTCCTATTAAGAATGGCTTGAAACAAGGAGACGCTCTGTCGCTATTGCTTTTCAACTTTGCTTTAGAATATGCCATTAGGAAGGTTCAGCCAAACCAGGAGAGCTTGAAATTGAATGGTACACATCAGTTTCTGGTTTGTGCTGATGATGTTGATATATTGGGTGGAAGCATACATAGTATAAAAAATGCAGAAGATTTAATGATTGCTAGTAAGGCGATGGGTCTAGAAGTAAATGCTGAGAAAACTAAGTACATGGTCATGTCTGGAAATCAGAATGCAGGACACAATCACAACATAAATATAGATAATAAATCCTTTGAAAGGGTGGAAGAATTCAAATATTTGGGAGCAACCCTAACGAATCGAAACTCCATTCATGAAGAAATTAAGAGCAGATTGAAGTCGGGGAATGCTTGCTACCATTCGGTGCAGAATCGTTTGTCTTCCGGGTTGCTATCCAAAGACACAAAGATTAGGGTATACAGAAATACAATTTTACCTGTTGTTTTGTATGGGCGTGAAACTTGGTCTCTCACACTGAGGGAGGAACAAAGACTGAGGGTGTTCGAGAATAGGGTGCTGAGGAGGATATTTGGGACTAAGAGGGACGAGGTGACAGGGGAGTGGAGAAGACTACATAACGAGCAACTTTATGGCCTGTACTCATCACCAAATATCATTCGTGTAATCAAATCGAGAAGAATGAAATGGACGGGGAATGTAGCACGTATGGGGGAAAAGAGAGGTGCATACAGGATTTTGGTGGGGAGACCTGAGGGAAGGCGACCATTTGGGAGACCAGGCGTAGATGGGAGTATAATATTAAAATGGATCTTCAAGAAGTGGGATGGGGGCATGAACTGGATTGAGCTGTCTCAGGGACAGGTGGCGGGCTGTTGTGAATGCGGTAATGAACCTTCGGGTTCCATAAAATGCGGGGAATTTGTTGACTGGCTGAGAAACTGTTAGCTTCTGAAGAAGGCCTCTGCTCCATGGAGTTAGTTAATACCGTACTCTGCGATGTAACACCGTGTAGTCTGGTATAAAATACCAACGCCGTGTCTCTATCTGGGTAGAGAGTATCCCGCTCGACTCACCCTTCTATCACCATCCTCAGGTGGCCGCGTGGCACGTCTCTTCAAACGTAAAGTCGGTTTGTCCCATCAAGATGTAGGGATAATGGAGATATGGCTCCACACATTTTTAGGTACCGGATGTGAGTGGTCATTTTTGCACATCGGCGAGTGGACTTCACATCCGGTGTGGACGTTTCCAGCAAAGTCTTTTGTTCCCGTTAGGAATCGAACCGTGAGCCACCCAGCGCGTGGCAGACCAAATGCCCGCTGCGGTGACACTGGTCGTTCGTTAGTGTGAGGTCGAGTAGCCACGCCAGACGGCAGGTCTCTGTAGTGTAACACACGTGTGAGGACAGCTGTTTGTGCCAGGGCGCAGGGGAAGGATGTCAATTGTACGGTTGCCGCCCCGCAGGCTCTAATGTGCAGTACTGCTCCGGGGCGGAAGGTGAGGTTAGGAACTGCACAGGTGCCAGGAGCAAGTTCACCGGGTCAGGTGGAGTGTTGGAATTATTGGTTTTAGTTGTGGGGTGCTGTTAGGTGCTCACGTCAGTGGGAGAGGAGCAGCGTAACAAGATCTCTGTGGCGGACACTCTGGTGGCAGTGATATTATTTACTTATTTATTTATTTATTTTGACTGCAAATGGGTTTGTACCCGGTCGCAGTGGTGCTACAATAACACACAAAATAACACGCCACAGGCCGTGCCATGGCTCAGGCGGTTAGCCGCCGGCCTCCCACCGAGGAGGCCCGGGTTCGATCCCGGGTCAGTCCATGTGGGATTTGTGGTGGACGAAGTGGCACTGGGACAGGTTTTTCCTCGAGCACTTCGGTTTTCCCCTGTCAATTTCATTCCACCGGTGCTCCATTACTAGGAAAAGGACAAAAAATAATAATCATCGTCATCATCATCATAGGGTTGCACAATAAGCCTCAAGGCTGCTGTGCGTCCGTAGCTTCTGCTGCGGGGCCCTTCACCAATTAAAAAAAAAACACCACACTCAAACACTAGCCACTGTCGGAATTGTTGCATGATGTAAAGATATGGTAAGGCTAAAACTTGACTTTCTTTTTGAAGTACAGTAGCCCTAACCATCCTTCCGTCTCTGCTTCTGTTTCAAATAAGCGACTGAAATTACTAAATTGCTTTATGCCTTGGTGCGGGCGGCCGGGATAGCTCGGTTGGTATAGGGACTGGCTACTGGCTGCGCAGTTCGGGGTTCGAAACCCGATGGGGGCGATATTTTCTGGACCCTTTCACGCCGGCTTTGACACCCATGCAGTCAGCTGTGTAACGGGTACCAGGTCTGTTTCTCGGGGGTGGAGCGGCCGGGGTCTAGCCTTGACCATCCTGCCTTCTGCGCCTTCATGTCATGTTACGGGATGAATTGGTTTACACTTAACCAAATTGCGAGCGGCGTGTTTCCGGGTTGCTTGCATGTATGGGGTTACACAGTAATGTATCTTCAGCTGACGCTGTGTAGCTCACAGGCAACACAGTAGAAAGTAAACAGACTCTGCGGCCTACCGCGGACCTCGCTGAGAACTCGTGCAACACGTGTGACTCACTCACACAAGGCGCCATCGGCGAGTTCAATACCTGCGTGGAGTATCTGACAGAAGTCACCACAGTTGTTACAAAACGTGTTTGGCAGCTTGTGCTTTATACAAACCACTTCGTAATTTTGCACGAAAATTAAACTGTCGGCTGGTTAGTTGCGTGATTGGGACCATTCCTGTAGCAGAATACTCGTAAATACGTGTTTATTTAACAGTACGGTGCATGCATTCGATATAGCGTCATATACTAATACTAATTGGTGAGCGAATCCCAGGAGATGGCAGCACTTAACGTGAGCTACTGTAGCATCTTCCGGTTAATATACAGTACCGGAACTGCATATTTGATGGGGTTGTGAATTTATATACCTAGGGAATTGTGTGTTGAATCGAGGATTTAGGATGTCTGATCCTTGTATCCTGAAACTGGTAACCATTTGAAGCTTTAATTTATTTAAATAACGTTCAAAAACTGTTAAAACGCGCCATCCCTTTGCCAAAGGAAGACCGGTCGGTGGTGTCGCGGGAAACACTTATTTTGAGAATTATCTCACGTTATTTTTGATATTTTATTTAGGGGGGGGGGGGTTGAGGACTTCGGCCCATACCCACCCAAAATTTGTTTGTTCATTTTATATATTTGCCTCGTTGAGACGAGACAAATTACTTCCACGTCAGCAGCACTGATCGGCCGTTTCCAATTTCCTCAGCGTGCGGACTCATAAATTAGAAACAGGCAATTTTTTATTCTGATCCAGTGTATAGAATTCTGTTCCTGCAGTATGTAAAGTATCCGCCAAAATTAAATTGCTCTGCTTTTTTGTAGCACCTTCAGTAAGTGGGGGAGGGGGGGGGGGGGTGAGGCGGCTGGAGATGAATAGCTTTCAGTTTTTTTTAACAACAATTTCATTTTCTTCCATTTTCTGTATGTTAGGCCCCTGATAGTATAGACAGCCAGAACCACATATAGCGGAAGTTTCTTTTTGGATATATCTGGCGTGGAACTAACACGGTCTTATCTCAGACAAAACCAGTATAATTCCATTTAAAAATTCAGGGGGAAGCCACTTCTTACCTTTATCTCCTTCCCTGTTTTCGCCGATATTTATTTTTCGTCCCTTTTATTTGTCTCTACCATGGAGACAAATAATTTAACGGAACACTGTCGCATTCCCGAAAATTCAGCTGTATGGACATGGTGACTGTTGTCTATTTTAGTTCAGTTTAAGATAGTAGTGAGACGGACGTTTCGGAAGTATTCTTTTATTACTCGTTCAGTGGGAATATGTGTGTAGGGTTTCATATTTAATGAGCGGTTTCAGTGCATTCACTTTAAGAAAATAAAGGCGAAGGGTGGGCGTTTCGGCAGTAAAAAAGACTGTTTGGCAATATGGCTGACATTTCCATTGGACAGGAACATTATTCGGCATGTTACCTGAGGTAATGTTACGTTTTATTTTCTTCTGCAGAGCGCGAACAAGCTGTAACGCTGCTTTGTGTCTCCTGTTTATTGCCTCGTTCCTTTCGGCCCCCCCACGCCCTAGTCCTTTTGGGTGGCTTTTCGTTCTATAAACCCCTCTCCGCGGGGTTGACTTGATGTTGCGCGGATCAGAGTAACGGCGCAATCCGTTACCGCTACTGCGCCACTGCGAACCCCGAGCTTGATCCCCAACAGCAGCAGCGATCATTCCTTCCAGGCTGGCTCTGGAGCCGACTCAGTCCCGTGTCCAGTGACTACCACGGTTGACAGGGGTAAATCTGCCGGAGCCTGGTACAACCTTCCTCTGTCTATAGACAAGGTTAAGAACATACAGGTCTTCTGGCATGTGACGCTTTTTCGTTGGGTGAGTGGTTTCCGACGTTTCGAACGGTCGTAATAATTCGTCTTCAGGGGCCACGGGGTTCCAGTAGAATGTTCTGGGACCGACGTTTCGAATGATCATAGTGCATCATATCCCGAAGTCATGAATCGTCAGAACCAACGATGTGATTACATCAAACATCGCAAGGTTAAGAATGTTTGGGTGGTAACATCCACTCCCCCATACATCTTCACTGCGTAGTGCTAAATAAAGCGGCATTTTATCTGTGCTTTGTAAGGAGGGTTCACGTGAAGAATGCACTAGCGCTGTAGTGTTATAACTAACGGGAGGCTAAGAGTGCGTCAGCGTTTCAAAATATTTCGCGCCTTTTGTGTAGCACGAAATTAAATTGCTGTGTGTATAAGAATCCTCCACAGTGTCTCATAGTGAGTGACATGAGTCCACTCCACATCTTTTCTATTTCCATAGCGTTCAGTTTAATATTATCTTCCCACCTACGTTTAGGTGTTGAGATGTCCCTTCTCTTCATGTTTTCGGGCCCAAATGCGCGCTACATCCTCTTGCTCAGCCCATCATTTTCGGTTTGATTGTCGTCATGTCTTTGTAGTCTACGACTCATGAAAATCCTTATTGTGCAGTTTTCTTCAGAGTCCTGTCACCTTTTGTCTGCGTGACGTGTGCGTGTGCGTATGCTCACCTCCTTGTTTCCCGTCTTGCTTCGAAACGTTCGCGGTTTCGTTTCTCGGATGGTGTCGGATGAGATTGGCGTGGCATGCAGCACAAATGGAATAAGTAAGAAATACATTTAAAAAATTTATTCTGAAAACCTGAAACGGGTAGTATATTTAGAAGATCTAGGTATAGATGGGGAATAGAAATGAACTTGGAAGGAAATGGGTGTGACAGTGTGCACTGTACTGAACTGGCTTAGGATAGAATCCTTCCAGGCGTCAGTAACCATGCACCAGTCGAAAGTGTTTTAACATCCCAGAAGATGTGAATCTTTTCTTTTTGGTTTCTGTTCAGTGAAACAACCCGTGAAGACGAAAAAAGCCCCTAATGGCTTATACCGGTACCCTGTTGCTGCTGATATTAATTTTCAAAGTTGGCTTTTTGATTACGGAACTGAAAAGTAAACAAAATGTGGAGGTCTGGGGAAAAGTAACGGCCGGTGTTTGCCTTCAGATACTGCCAACGGGCCTGCACAAACCAGAGGAACATACAAATCAATAATTCTACAGCTAAGTCATCTTTAAGAGGGGGGGGGGGGGGGGGGGGGGGGGGGGGGGGGGNCTTATTTTTGAGGCTGAGTCCCCTAATAGGGAATTGAACTTGCACCCTTCCGACTTGAGGCGCAGGGCAAAAACTTGCTGCGCCACTCCCGTACCCCCCCCCCCCAGTTATGGATTTCCAATACCACAAAGTTGTCAGACGTAACATAAAGTTTTTTGCATCATACGGGGTAAAGCTATCCAATTTCCCGACGTACCCTGCTTTCCGGTCTGACTCAACTCGCCACGAATTTTGAAACTGTGCGTTAAGCTGTCGGCTTCAGCAGTTGTTCCCAGTTTTGTATTTATATTCTAGTTGATAATTAATCGTACAAATGCCGGCCTGGGTGCACTGTACGGACCTGAAATTCTTCCCATGCCTCCGTTCTCGGTGCACTGTACGGTGTTGAATGTATCTAAGGGTACTGTAAATTAAAACGCCTCAGTTCTTAGTAGTATTTCAAACTCCAGTGTCATTGAAGGGTTGAGTCCACACGGAGAAGCTGTTAGTCGCACAGCTAGCCAACAAATGCCGTTGCTTATATGGAGGCCGAAGTCTCATTGTTGTGTTCGTCTAAGCCCGATGTAACTTTTCGTATCATCTTAATTTGGGTTATCCCGGTGTGTTATTTCAGTGCCAGTAATGGTAAACACAGACACCACAGTATATATATATAGCACTACGTCATTTAAGGTTGTGCCAGTGTACTTACTACATGTTTCGGCTCGGCCGAGCCATCCTGAGGTGCATGTATAAATGTTAAAACTCAGATATGATTAGAGATCTGTGTTTTTAACATTTATGCATGTATCTGATGATGGCTCGGCCGAGCCGAAACATGTAGTAAGCATATTGGCAAACCTTAGAGTAAATGACGTACTGTGCAATATATATATATATACACACACACATACTGTGGTGTGTCTGTGTTCATCGTTACTGGTATTTTCGTATCATGTTGCTTTTTTCGGCAAGTTTTTCGTACCCCTGCTTAGCTTCCTAACTGGAGGACCACCCCTTGCAAGTTCTCCGCATTTGCTGATCCAAAATATTCGCAGCTCCTCCCCATGACGGGAGGCCGGGTGAGTCATTATGATTGCTCCCGTCAGTGAAATTGTGGGTCCAGAGTGTCTGGTTGTGCTCGCACAGGTGATGCTCGCAGTGCCTGTTTCTCGCCGCGTACACACTGCCCACTCGAGCCGCTGTTTCAAGAACCGCCACTGCGCCCAGCCATTCAGGTCCAGGGCTGCAGTGGATGCGGTGCTTGGGTTCGGGATTGTGAAACCGTCCACACTTGGCGGGGCAGCACACGGCAGCTTACGAGCAGTCTGGACACACCTTCAGATAAGCGCTAATTGCTGTCAGGCTTTGCAAAAACCGACTGCTACCGTTGGTCGCATGCGGGGCGAGGATAAATGCAAGGAACGGGGAAAGGAGGATTGGAGAAAGTAGAGTAGGAGATTAAGGAATGAAAGGGATAAATGAGGGCAAGAAAGAAATAAGTCATTTTGATGGATTGTATAGTGATGTGCGTAAATGTACCGTGCTGTTGGATTTATTGCTTTGAAAATCGTGTCTCTGTGGGATGCAGTAATAACTTTGGGCTGCAATTTTTTGTGTTGTTGAGGGCTTGTAAAAAGGAACGGTACCGATATTCTTGGCCTGAGGTAGTGTTAAAGTAACAGGAAGAACTGTAGGTGCAATAAGACTATACAGGGTGTGACTACACTTGTCCAGGTTCGTTGTTCGTGCAGTGATTACGCGAGTTTGCAGTTCACACAGGAAGAGGAGGTAGCGCCAGGGATTGTCAGGATTGTCTGGCACTTTACTGTTTTGTAAGTAACTGTACTAACGGGCTGAGGGACAAGTTATACACCAAGTTCTTGTTCTGCTCTCTGATAGCGTTCCTCAAAAAGTGGGCTTAAATGCAAGATGATAATCCCAAAAGAAAAGATTGTTTGAATAAATGCAAATAAACCAGACAAAGGGCGTTAATCCGAAAATGACAGCGCAAATTAAGAAGTGATTTAAATTGTTGGGTGTTGTAAAAAAATTAATTGATACGAAACAGGGCATTGGTGTATATATACTCGAAACCGGTTATAACGACTTCGGTTTATACGACACCCCGTCTGTAGTGTTACATACTCTGTTGTACCAATTAATTCGTCACTGTTAACCGTAGCATTACACTCCTTGGTTATAACGACACAAAATATCCAGTCATTCTCGTGACGTTGTAACCGAGTTCGACTCGATGCTAACACGTATATTACACGGACCTTTAGTACTGGGCACAGCTGTCTGTGAAAAGGTCCGATAGTCCGGCACCGGAGGTTAGACGCGTTCTTCTGTGTTCGTACTGTAAATACTTGTATCCTTCGGTGTTGTGTAATCAAAAAATCACTTCTTGTCACAGTGGACATACATACATGCATGCATGCATACATACATACATACACACACACACACACACACACACACACACACACACACACACATACATACATACATACATACATACATACATACATACATACATACATACATACACACACACACACACATACATACATAGACACACACACACACATACGTGTTTCTGATAATAAGCTTCACTGTAATGACAAGCAAAGTGCTGAAGAGGCTGCCGGGACTTCCAGTTATGTCAGAGCGTTTTACTGAGCCGCGGAGAGAGTGCCGCACAGGAGGGCTGATAATAGACTGGCATAAGTTCGGTTAAGTTCACCCTGTACTTAACTAAGCACCACTCTGTGATAGGTTGTACTTTCAGTGTTACCCTTTCATCTGTTTCTAGCTCTCAAGTGTTAAGCTTGTAAAGTTTTTGACTAAATTACTGTTGTGTTATTGTGACTGCCTCTTCTTTCGTGCTGCATGCCCTGCCCATTGCATCCTCGTTTATCATCCCATTGATGTGGGTTGTCCCTTTTATCGTGTCGCGGAGCACCGCGGCTGTATAGGCATGTCGTGGTGAGTGCAGGCTTTCAGTGCGGTTAGGCTGTTATGCGCAGGAACACCCCATGTTTGGCAGAGATTTCAAATTATGATTCTCCCACACTGCCGTTACGTCTCTCGGTTATTTCCGTAGCGTAATCTAAGGAACACCTAAGCGTAGGATGGGCAGGGTTACTTCAGTCTCTGTACTGTGGTGTTCGTCTGTAGGTGCCGTTTCTGTATTTTTCGTCTGTAGGAGCCTATTATATGCTGCTGTCTGTAGGTGCCGCTTCTGTATTGTTCGTCTGTAGGAGCCTGTTGTGTGCTGTTGTCTGTAGGTGCCTCTTCTGTATTGTTCGTCTGTAGGAGCCTATTATATGCTGTTGTCTGTAGGTGCCTCTTCTGAATTGTTCGTCTGTAGGAGCCTATTATTTGCTGTTGTGTGTAGGTGCCGCTTCTGTATTGTTCGTCCGTAGGTGCCCGTTAAATCCATTGAGTACAGACAAGAAAAGAAAGTCTCTTAAGCGGTGGTAACGATTATGTAAAAGTATCGACGATGTTACGTGACTTGCTAGTGAGGCTAACACTGGATGGGATGAGCCGTGGCACATGAGAATGAAAGATTAAAAAGTAATTTATATTCAAAAATAAGAAAGACAGGCTGCCCTAAATCTTTGTGCTTGTAAACTCGACTGTCTTTGTCTAGTTTATTTTGACGGGATTATTACGAAGTCAGGGCAGTCAGCATTGTAACAGTGTACAAGTTCAACTGTTTGTGTTTCTTATAATTGGTTACAGTTGCGCCATCATCACACCGCTTTTGTACCGCCTCGAAGGAGGTCGGCCCGAGGGAATGCAAACTAGCGATGTAAAGCTCTGCTTTTTAGAGTTAACGATATTGGAGACTTGTTACGTATTGAGACTGTATAATTTGAACATTTTAACCGTCCGAAGACGGTAACCTACAGTGTAATACGTAAAGACCCAGTTATTACTTGAGAGACAACACAGTGTGATATAGGCGTCATGTGAACACAGTGCTAACCACTGACTGGGATATAGAGGACGAAAACCAACTCTTGTATACATTTACGGTTTGTTTTTCAATCAACTGTAGTTTTTGTCCCCATAATCCTTGTGAATGAATCTCGTGTTGGTCACAGTTTGTCAAATCTGAAAATAAATATGTTTTGTTTTAAAGTTCTTACTGCACGAATACTGAATTAAAACAAAGCCTGAGGTATCCTTCAGCTAGACAAGTTACCCGCCTGTAGCGGAATCCATAGCGGTGAATTTATTTCCTCTGCACGTGACAGTGACGTCACAGCAGAGCTCCACCGCTGTAATTTCGCTACAGCTGACATACCCCAAAGTTTTGACGTCACGGTGTCCGCCGCTTGGCTGTATGAATGCAACTGGTTGCCAGGCCATCTGGCCGCAGTACAATGAAATGTGTTCTTCAAGAGTTAACTGGTGGAAACCATGGCCAGTTTGATTTCTTTGTGTTTCGCTGGACGAAAAATTTTAGTAATAACTTCTGGGGTAATGTGTGAGTGCAGTGGTGGTAACATTGGAGTGTGAGTTAACATGGCTGGCTGGTGTTAAAGCTGCGTGCTGGCGAAAGCACAAAAGGTTCAAATGAAATAGTGCAGGGGGAACAAGAATTGGGTAAATTCTTGCGATTCTCAACTAGTATATTATATATATATATATATACATAGATATATATATATGTATTCTATATATATACCACCAGGTTTAACATTCACAAATCCTACGTTCTGGCCACACAGTGTATTTATGTGTTTTGTGTGGATCTCAGAACAAACAGCGATTATTTCCCTATACAGCATTAACTGACTGGTTTTTATAACCGAGACGGAGTGTTTACTGCGCGGTACGAACTGTAGCCCTTTAAAGCCCAGTGGTTACTGTATGTACCGCCAGGTTTAACATTCAACAATTCTACGTTCTGCCCACACAGTGTATTTATGTGTTTTGTGTGGATCTCAGAACAAACAGCGCTTATTTCCCTATACAGCATTAACTGACTGGTTTTTATAACCGAGACGGAGTGTGTTTACTGCGCGGTACGGACTGGATCTTTAAATATAATTTATGTTAATCTCATCGCGGAGGTCGCGGTTCGATTCCGGGCACCCTGTTTGAAATTTATGATGGACAGAGTGGCAGCAGGACAGGATTTTGTCCCAGTACTTTTTGTTCCCCTGTCAGTATCATTCCACCGACGCTCCATACTCACCTTTATCTGCGTGCGGTTAAAGGAGCAAATAAATAGTTTCAGTTAAAACTCTGAAGGTTGCAATTCATCTAAATAGTACATAAAAATTTAGTTCGTGCCGCACAGTAAACACACTATTATAAACACATTGTGAAGTTCTTCGTGGAGGAATAATCGCAGTTTATTCGGACAGTCATACCAAACACGTGAATAAACCGTATGGACAAACTTCGGAGTTTTTTTAAGCGTTAAACCCGGCGGTATGGACATAACCGCTGTGCTTAGAGGCTTGACATGGTTTGTGTGACGGCCGTAGGAAGACTTTCAGGCCTGCTTCTGTTGACTTTGTATCAGACAGTAAATTGTTATGCTTTGTGGAGACCTATGAATCGCAGACAATATCCGGATGAAGCGAGAGACGACGTTTCAGAGGCTGAGGCAGACTTGGACCCGTATGTCCAAGTGCTGACATCACAGTAGGCAACATTTTGCCGTGTGACATTTCAGGTTCCCACAGTGGTGTTGCTGAAGATTCACGTGTTCTGGGATGTGACACTGTGTCGCTGGACGAGTTGTTTCCGACGTTTCGAAGGAGATGAAGGCACTGTTATCGTTCGAAACGTCGGTAACGACTGTCCCAACGACAGAACATCACATCGCAGGAGACCAAATAGCAGTACTACGTGTGTTTGATGCAGTGAAGGTGAGTGCAGGTGTGTCGGATTTCTTGCTCGCATTCTTTTGGTATTTAGTGCCATCTCCCCACCGGCCATTAGTTTATTGCGTCTGTTGGCTACCCGAATGACGTTTTAAGTCGCTTCGCCAGTAATGTGTACGTGTTACGAAACTAAAACCAAAAACACGATAGTGCTTAAACCTGCCGTTTGCTGAGCGTGGCAGCACAATCCGATTAAGATTCTTTCCAAACCAAAACGCAACGTGCTTGATCATTGAATAGGGTGCGGGAAATAGTGGCTTATGTACAGTTGTTGAACATTCAGCCTGGCGGTGCGTAGGATAGCCACGCCGACCGAGTTGCAGTTTCACTCAGCGTCTAGTAAGGGAAACAGGCGCAAAACTGAGGAGACGGACACATTTTGTGTGATATATGACGTTCTCAGTGCGGTGCGTGTGACGATATCTGTCTTCTTGGGTGTGACTGATTTTAATCTCGGTGTACCGACGTTTCGGAGAAACCTGCTGTCAGACATTACGTTGAACCTTCGAGCCATATGACAAGTTTGGAAGCTGAAGGATAAGTGTTTTTTTACAGGTATTTACTGTACGTTTGCTGCATTTCTTTGTAAAGAGCCGCGATAGCTCAGCTAGTGTAGTGTAGTGATTAGGAGAGCGGAGTCCAATTCGCCGTCAGTGGTAGATATCAGCTGCTCGCCAGTGCCTCCATACCGGGCCTAGGGGTGTAGGGGTGAAGCTGAGAGGGCTTGAAGCTGTATCACCATTCCCTCCATACGTCTGCACTGCGTGATGCTTTAACTAAGCATAGAGGCAGCGTGCATTACTTGTGAGCATGGCGGGAGGTAACAAAGTACAAACCTCGCTCAGCTGTTTCGTTCAGCAAAAAGTTGTGTGTGATGGAACAGGCTGTAAATAATGCGCTTAGGCGTGTGAAATCCGTGGAAGGCTCGAGTTCTGCTTGAATTTCGCGTAATACTGGCGAGTTTACATTTTATCGATATAAATTCGCATGTAATGACGGAATATAAACACGTGTGGGGACGGGGGGGGGGGGGCAACATGAGGAATGGCTGCGTTGGTACTAATTCTTTCCAACACATTGTGGTAACTGTGTATACCACCCGCTTTAACATTAGAAGTTCAGATGTACGCGCAGTGTATTTATGTGTTTTGTGTGGATCTCAGAACAAAGAGGGATTATTTCCCTATACAGCATTAACTGACTGGTTTTTATAACCGAGATGGAGTGTGTTTACTGCGTGGTACGGACTGTAGCCCTTTAAAGCCCAGTAGTTACTGTATGTACCGTCAGGTTTAACATTCAACAATTCTACGTTCTGCCCACACAGTGTGTTTATGTGTTTTGTGTGGATCTCAGAACAAACAGGGATTATTTCCCTATACAGCATTAACTGACTGGTTTTTATAACCGAGACGGAGTGTGTCTACTGCGCGGTACGGACTGTAGCCCTTTAAAGCCCAGTGGTTACTTTATGTACCGCCAGGTTTAACATTCACAAACTCGACGTTCTGCCCACACAGTGTGTTTATGTGTTTTGTGTGGATCTCAGAACAAACAGCGATTATTTCCCTATACAGCATTAACTGACTGGTTTTTATAACCGAGACGGAGTGTGTTTACTGCGCGGTACGGACTGTAGCCCTTTAAAGCCCAGTACTTACTTTATGTACCGCCAGGTTTAACATTCACAAATTCTACGTTCTGCCCACACAGTGTGTTTATGTGTTCTGTGTGGATCTCAGAACAAACAGCGATTATTTCCCTATACAGCATTAACTGACTGGTTTTTATAACCCAGACGGAGTGTGTTTACTGCGCGGTACGGACTGTAGCCCTTTAAAGCCCAGTACTTACTTTATGTACCGCCAGGTTTAACATTCAAGAATTCTACGTTCTGCCCACACAGTGTGTTTATGTGTTCTGTGTGGATCTCAGAACAAACAGCGATTATTTCCCTATACAGCATTAACTGACTGGTTTTTATAACCGAGACGGTGTGTTTACTGCCCGGTACGGACTGAATATTTAAATATTGCCTTTACAGTGAAATATTGCTTTTTATAACCGAGACTGGGTGTGTTTACTGCGCGGTACGGACTGAATATTTAAATATTGCATTTACAGTAAAATATTGGTTATGATAACCGAGACTGGGTGTGTTTACTGCGCGGTACTGACTGAATATTTAAATATTGCCTTTACAGCAGGTGCAGATATGTATGTACTGTCGCAACGTGTTGGGACTATCCGACCAGCTTCACGTGATCACAACACGCAGTCAGGCTGGCGGGTGTGTGTGAAAGTGTTCCATTACAACTCACAAGCATGATTTTGTGTTGTGGTGCTCCTGAGCATTGCCGGCTGGCCGAAACATGTCGAACTAGTAAATGTTTCTCATGGAAAGGGCAATTAAAGCATTTTAAACGTATTGCCCCAGAATGGATATTAATATTAAAATTATTTGTATTAATTTTAGGCCTCAGAGGATTGATCCGAATTGTATCTCGTGTTAATGAGTTCATATAAAGCAATGTTGATGTTACGTTGCAGTAGACTGAAACCATATCAATTTCCTCACCCCATAATAGTTGTGTTTGAATCAGTTCCAGGCTTTTATACACTCGGATATGCGGCAATCCGACAGCCGCTCCATTCCACACTGAAATAGCTGCATGTGTTCTATTCTGACCCTCCCCATCCCTCGCATTCAGTAAAATCTAAAAACCAACTGAATACAAATATGTAGTTAGCATATTTAAAGTTGGATTGTGGCGCACTGCTTTCACACCAGTAATTCATATTTCAACATTCCACTGTATTTTGTGGGGCTGCGGAGGATAACGTGGCGGTTTACCTTCTTTGTTTTTGTCGTGGAGATACTGCCGACGTAAATGGGTTGTGATTACTGGATTGAACTGGCTTAAAAGGGGGGTCATGTGGTGGGCTTATGTGAACGCGGTAATGAACGTTTGGCTTCTGTAAAATGTGGGGAATTTCGTGACCAGTTGAGCAACTGTTAGCTTCTCAAGAAGGGTTCTGCTTTGTACGGTTAGTCTGACAACAAACCTTTGTAGAAAGTTTGCAGCGGGCCGTCGCATGACGGGCGGACATTGAAAGGCACGTGCTGTTCCGCGTGCCTTTGAAGGTTTCACACAACACTGCCAGGTTTTTGCCTGTTTTAGTCATTCGTTCATAATCAAGCGCGACTTCCCTTTGTTTTCATGTGTGCTTAGCCTATATTGCAACCGTCAGTTTGCTGCCAGTTGGGTTTGCTATTGTAAAGTCATTCCGTTCCCATTTGACTGCCGCCATATGCTGTGGCTGTCGTGTTGAAACCATGTATTTTTCTTTTTGCAAAATAACCCTTTAAAGACGAAGCGTATCTGTTTTATATAAGGACTCAGTGCGTACCGCGCTGTAAACACTCTCCACTTCGGTTATAAAAACCAGTCTCTTAATGTTTTATAAGACAAAAGTTGCTGTTTGTTCTGAGATCCGTACAAAACACATAAACGCAATGTGGGCACCACGTAGAATTTTTTAATGTTAAACCTGGCGGTATGTAAAGTTACCGCTAGGCTTTAAAAGGTTAAAAGCAGTGTCGATCGAAAAGATACATTTTCAGTAGCTCTTTTGTAGCTTAAACAGAAGACACCGCGATTTCTGTGGCGAATTGTCTTTGTACTTGATGCAGCATATCGCATCATCACCCCCAGAACTCCTACAAAATTTCAAGCCGCTGTCTCTAATTACCTAAAGACGAACGGGTGCCACAAACAGACATTCTGTTATTATATATATATATATATATGTGTGTGTGTGTGTGTGTGTGTGTGTGTGTGTGTGTGTGTGTATTTGGTGTTAACTGGCGTAGCGTGGGTGGACTGAATTCTGGTCACAGTTGAGGTGTCAACGTGTAGGCACATCTGCAGAAAAGGGGCCGAAAATACTGACGCACATTCTGCGTGATTGGCACGGGCCAATTTAATGCTAATTCTGTACCTTCTTTTGCCGCTTTAGCACGCGGATCCACCACACTAGCGGTAAAACCACAAGACTGTGACAAGTTTTTGTACGCGGCTGTCAGCCTGTGGGTAATTAGAGCAGTTGAATCAAGGGCAGTGGGATGGACGGGACATGTAGCACATATAGGAGAGGAGAGTTTTAGTTGTAGACCCTGCGTGGAAGAGACTATTTGGAAGATCTAAACGTAGAGGGGAGAGTAACATTGAAACATGCTACTTAACACGTCGTGCACGAAGGCAGATTAATTTCTTCACGAGCTGAGAGACTGTCTTTTGAGGGAACTGGCTGCACTGAATCGGCGTTATCCTTTTACGTCGCAGTGGCATCCGTTTTGCCGCCCGCTGAACACGATACGCACCTTGCCCATGGATTGTCTTTTGTGTGATTCGTCTGAGTCAGACAAAAACAGTGATTATTTCCCTACACAGCATTAACAGTTGGTCTTTGTAATGGAGACACAGTGTTTTCTGTGAGTTAAGAACTGATTTTCTGCTTAGTATTCAAAAGAATTTTAGGCTATCACTGCGTTAAAATACAGATATGACCTCATTTAGATCTGCGCTCTTCTGGGGTGTTACGCAGCGCCGAATGGTAATGCTTTACCGACGTTTCGGGACAACGTATCGGTCCCATCTTCAGGGGTCAAGAAGATGGGACCGATACGGTGTCCCGAAACGTCGGTAAAGGATTACAGTTCGACGCTGCGTAACACCGCAGAAGAGTGCAGATCTCGTGGACATCGCGGCGGAATACTGGAATCATGACATAATTTGTTCAGATGCATTCATGTCGATGTTCAGTAGTGCTTTGTGTCATGACCGTATGTTGTATTTATTTGAAAGCAAATCGCATTAATGTGAGTAATGCATCGTGTAAATTTATGTACTAAATCTGATTTAATTAATTTTTTTACATTTTGAAGTTCCGTGCAAATAAACAGCAATCAATAATCACGTGTTAACAAACATGTGTTCATTTGCGCAGGGCACTGTCCGTCGTAAATTCGATATATATCGTGCTGAAGCCCGCAACTGGCAAATGTTGCGTGAGACGGTTATAGTTGTGCCGTGTTGCTGCTGTCGCCATACTGCACAGTGCTGTTGCCCAGCATTTTGGGCAACTTGAAACAAGTTCAGAACTGAAATGCATATTATTTATTATTTGTGCCTGTCCACCCCATGATACCATGCAGGAAGAGTAGAGGTGCAGCTCCACACATTCTTAACCTCGGTGCTAGACGCCGGTACCGATTGAATAAGAGGCCGGGTGGGCCCCATAGCCGATCTGCACGTTTTGGGAAAGAGGAACGCTTCTTGTCCAGCTGGGAATAGAACACCAAACAGTTTGGCTGGTATCCCAGTCACTAGGGCCCGGGCCTTCCGGCCGCCACGTTGGTTCCTTCTCGAGATGCGAGATTGTGCTGCTGTGTTTGTCGCGTTGGTTACCCTAACGCACTGCCTGTGCTGTTTGTACTTTTCCGCAGACAGTACCTGTATGTCTGCGTCGTTACCGAAAGCCAAGTTTATCTTGGCGAAACTTGTTTGCCCTAAACGTGTGGAGTTTAAAAAATGCGTGCAAAATAGCGAGACATTTTACTTTCAAAAAAATTCCAGCAGCTTACGTACCGTATTATGGTAGAAGGCCATATGGGAGAGAGATTGACGGGAAAGAAACTTGT
>BLKM01002776.1:500910-696505 GCA_013340265.1 Coptotermes formosanus | reverse complement strand
CCCCTTTCAGGCACATACCGCTGTCTTCCTCACTGAGCTCTCGGTGTAAGTGTTCACCCCCTGTGCCCTGTGAACGTTGCTGACGAGGCATAAAGTTTTCTGGTTTTCCGCGGCATTTTGTGCTCAAAAGACAATTTGAATTTACCTTGTTACCTCCGACCTCTCTTCAGCGGCGTGTTTGATATTCATTAACTGTTTGACGCGCCAACAGCCTGGCAGTACTTTTCTGTTAATTAGCTCTCCTTTGACTGTAGTCTGTAGCAGGGCTGTGTAGTCGGAGTCGGGAGGAATTTTAGGTGGAGTCGGAGTCGGTAAAAATGTACCGACTCCCGATTCCGACTTCAGTCTCAAATCTTAGCTAGATACTCCGAACCCCAGAGTCCTGATAGCTACAGTAACCGTTAGACTTATACTTAAATACAGGTTATAAGTCTAAACAGTAGCCTGATGATTCACGTGGTGGTGATGAAACGTCTTACAGGTTTACCGTTATTAATACGTATTGAGCTTTTATGAAGAAGTCGGAGTTTTAAAAATCGAGGAGTCGGAGCTTTTGTGTGCCGACTGCACAGCCCTGGTCTGTAGGGTGTATGGCATTTGAATTCAGAATTTTTGGACTTTTTCCATGGTGTTGTATTTCAATACATCGGATGGAAAAATTCCAAAAAGACTTCAGGTCAAGGTCAGCGCTTTGTTTGAAGGTTCCCAGCTTCGACCATTGGCCTTTCTGATAAGCTAAATATTCCGTTGACGATGGGAAAGGGTAAAAATGTATGCTTTTCCCTGTCCACGACACGAAGGCATATAGGGGGAGCAGAGGTATGACTCCACTCATTCTGAACCTCGACAGTAGATGAAGTTGAGAAGTGCCGTGCATTGGGGGTTTCATCTAACAAGATTTTTTCAACATGTAGGTCGTACCGCGCAGTGAACGCACTGAGTGTCCGTTACAAAAACCAACCAGTTAACTGCTTTAACCTTTTAAAGCCTAGCGGTAACTTTACATACCACCAATTTTAACATTAAAATATTCTACGTGGTGTCCACATTTCGTTTTATATGTTTTGTACGGATCTCAGAACAAACAGCAACTTTTGCCTCATAAAACATTAAGAGACTGGTTTTTATAACCGAAGTGGAGAGTGTTTACTGCGCGGTACGCACTGAATCCTTATGTAAAACAGATACGCTTCGTCTTTAAAGGGTTAACATGTTCCATATCCGTGCACTGTATCATACGAAATAATAACACCAACTAATGCCCCGAAATATATATAATCGTTATTATGCCCCCCGGGGGGGCACATTCACTCTTAACTATATAAACGCAACCACTCTATCAATATTATTCTCCCTGAAGATGGCCCAGCAGGGTCGAAACATGTAGGAGACTTTTACGAATAGCGATTATACATATTTGGGGGCATTAGTTGGTGTTTATAATTTCGCCAGTTAACTGTTGTTCAGGGAAGTAATTGCAGGTTATTTGCGAGAATTACACGCACCACACGCAGTTATTTTAATACTAAAGCAGTGGTACACGTAGTTTTGAAGAGTAAAGGAAATCATTTGTTACCGCACGAGTAGCAAAGGACAGGGCTGGCGTGCGGTAAGCCTGTTTTCACATTAAATCCAATAGCTGTAACATCGTACATAGCAGTAGCCAAGTACGTCAGTGCCGTTTTGAGTTACAGGCTGGTTACCAGCGTTGCATTCCCCACAGAATGACAGATTTTCCTCTTTTCAACATCGTCCAGCCGGTCTGCAATCCAGTTTTTGCCAAGAGCTCCCTCTTAGAGTCATGAAACCCCCCACTCGCGTCTAGTGCCGAGCTTAAGAATGCGTGGAATTGTACCTCCACTCTGTTACGCATGGAGCGTAGTTGAGCACGCATTCATCTTTATGTTGTTACAGGTTGAGGCATGTAAATTTGTTTGTTACCAGAGGGAAGATTAGAGGGGCGGGAGAGGGAAGTTGCATTCAAGTGAAGAAATGTGCACATCATTGTAGCTGGAAATCCTGAAAGGAAAATATGACTTGGCAAGCCTAGACATAGATGGTGGGATAATATATATATATATATATGTGTGTGTGTGTGTGTGTGTGTGTGTTAAGGGTGCCAGGGATACAGCGACCGGAGATTGAGGGTGACCGCTTGCCTCCCTCTAGTACCGATGTTAAGAATAAGTGGAGCTTTACCTCCATGGCGTGCACAGGTAGAACTTTAATCTTATAATGCAGAAGTAGTGTGGAAGTATGACTGAATAGTGTTCAGTGGCGGCTTGTTGTGAGTAGGGTAATGCTACTTGCGGTTCCGCAAAACGTGGGATTGTTGAACAACTGTCAGCTTCTTACGAAGCACTCTGCCCCATAGAATCATAGTTTTTTCCAACTGTGTTTTATGGTGTGGGGGGGGCGTTCTTAACCTTTTAAAGCCTAGCGGTAACTTTGCGTACAACCAGGTTTGACATAAAAAATTCTACGTGGTGCCCACATTGCGTTTATGTGTTTTGTACGGATCTCAGAACAAACAGCAACTTTTGCCTTATAAAACATTAAGAGACTGGTTTTTATAACCGAAGTGGAGAGTGTTTACAGCGCGGTACGCACTGAGTCCTTATATAAAACAGATACGCTTCGCCTTTAAAGGGTTAAATGAATGAGCTACGTCGATCATTGATGGGCGTATTGTGGGTGCTTTGAGGAGTTGAGGAAAACCACGAAGACAGGATAGTCGTGTTTTGCTGACACTTGAACCTTCCCTCCCCTTTTCTTGCTGATGGTTCTCTCACTGACTGTTGCACTGGTTCAAAGGAAGCTTCGAGGAAGGGGGGGGGGCGTGTAAGCGTCGCTGTCTCCCTCCACAGTCTTGGTAACGGTCCCCAGGTGGGCCATAAGCCCCTTTCCTGACGTCGCTATCTCATTTGACGTGGCTATCAGAGATGAGGCGAACAAACACGGCGACCTTTTGCATTTCTGGTGTTACATTTTACTGCCTGGTTGAGGCACTGCGGTACAAACTGGAAGGTCGCGGGTTCGATTCCCGATGGTGTCATTGGAATTTTTCATTGACATAATCCTGCCGGCCGCACTATGGCCCTGGGGTCGACTCAGCCTGTAACAGAAATGAGTACCAGGAATATTTCCTGGGGAGGTAAAGCCGGCCGCTGCGTAGGGCTGACAACCTGACCACCTTCATATGCCGACTGTCTAGAAATCTGGGAGCCTCGACCTCCTGGAACCCTAAGGGCCTGTAATGGGACCGCTTTACCTTTGTTACACTTTACTGCCAGTAGCCTGGAGTGGGAGGGTGACTGGCCAGTGCGTACATCTCCTACCTGTGTTTGGTTTTCCTCGTCGCGAAGAGAAAGACGTGAGGATGTATTAAAATAGGCCACGATATTTCGAGTCCTTTCCCGTTTACCAGTGGGCCGCGGTAGCTCAGTCGGTATAGCGACTCGATACGGGCTGGACGGTCCGGGGATCCAATCCCGGTAGGGGAAAGGTTTTCCGCAGCCGTGCAGAGCGGCCCCACACCCAGCCTCCTGCACAATGGGTACCAGGTCTTTGTCGGGGGTAAAGCAGCCGGGGCGTGGCCTTGAATCCCACTCCCTCTAGCGCCGAGGTTAAAGGAAGAGTAGCACTCTACTTCTAGTCCCCCCTCTGGGCCCTCATCACCAGAGATATCCTTGGACCCATTAACCCTTTAAAGACGAAGCGTATCTGTTTTATATAAGGACTCAGTGCGTACCGCGCTGTAAACACTCGCCACTTCGGTTATAAAAACCAATCTCTTAATGTTTTATAAGGCAAAAGTTGCTGTTTGTTCTGAGATCCGTACGAAACACACAAACGCAATGTGGGCACCACGTAGAATTTTTTAATGTTAAACCCGGTGGTACGTAAATTTACCGCTAGGCTTTAAAAGGTTAACCCTCTAAAGACGAAGCGTATCTGTTTTATATAAGGACTCAGTGCGTACCGCGCTGTAAACACTCCACTTCGGTTATAAAAACCAATCTGTTAATGTTTTATAAGGCAAAATTTGCTGTTTGTTCTGAGATCCGTACAAAACACATAAACGTAATGTGGGCACCACGTAGAATTTTTTAATGTTAAACCTGGTGGTGCCTAAAGTTACCGCTAGGCTTTAAAAGGTTAACGCTTGAAGATGCAGGAATTACGGTCACTCGAAACGCCGGGATAGACGCAGCGACACTGCGGTGCATCCCGGAAAATCGGTATGTTCAACCAACCCGCTTTGGTAACCTGAAATCAACTAAGCTGATAAACAGATAACTACAGTTCTGTTCAGACTTCAATACACCTAATTTGTAATCGGGAAGTACGGGTTCAAACCCCGGTAATGACCTTGACCATCCTAACCGAAGCATCCCGTGTGATCCCCCTGTTCCTACCTGCGCCTTGTGGGATTGAACTTCCGTGTCCCGTCCTTCCATGTTTGTGGAATCCATTCTGTCTTATTAATCGACGCTCAGTAATCACTGCAGTTAATGCAAAGGGGAAGTCCGTGTGCACATTGTGAAGGCATGTGGGGGGGGGGAGTGGAGGTGTAGCGACGTTTGATGGACGTGGTCAGCTTCACGCCCCTGCCGCTTTATCTGCCGTGCCCATTCAATAGGAGGAGAAAAACCTCTTGACCCTTCCGGGAGTGGAACCCGGGACCATCCAGCCCGTGGCCTGAGTATTGTACCGACTGCGCTATCCCATGCAGTTGATATGGCGTTGTTAAATGCGCGAGTCATTGCATGCCACGAGTTTATAGTTACATTTATACCAATTCCCTTTCTTCGTCTTGAAGATTTTTGCCTTTGTATTTTTTTCGTGCGAAATATTTTGTTGGTGAAATATGAGTTTTTTCGTTACTTCTGTAATTTCCTTCTCGTAAGTTCAAAACAAATCTCCCAGCCATGAAAATGCGCCTAACAGTTATACACATTGCGACTACATAATATAAATGTGTCTTTTTTTTTTTTCGTTCTGTTGACATACGTAATAAATTACACTTTCGCTTAGCCTTCAGGAAATATAAACTGTCAGCTTAGTGCGTGGGTACTTTACTTGGAAAGGGGGGGGGTGCTGTTTCTAATGGCAGGTTACAAGGAGAAAAAAGTGGGTTTGTCTCTGTCGACATGGGACTTCGTGAAACTTTTATTGGTGTGTGTCCGACAGAGAATCAGTCGAAATATGTCAATAGCTGTCTGAACGATGGAACTTCTGTGGCGTGTACTGCAAAACGGAACTGCTTTCTCCAGCCGCGTGTACAGTAATTTGCTGCTGATTGAAAGGCAATAAGTTACGTCAGTGGCAGACTTCGCAGTCTGAGGCGCGGTTTGTCTTCAGTCTCTCCAGTCGTGTGTTCGAATTCTACTGTGGGCTTGCATGTGCGCGTCTGTATTTTGTAGGTAAGGGCCTTGCCACGGTCCGATCCCCCGTACAGGGAACGCTAGCAGATGTTCATAACAAGATCCATAAACCTGAGAAAATTGAGACCTGGCCTGCACTGGTCTGTCGAGCCATACAGGAACCCACAGCAGTATGCGACATATTGAAGATGTGAACATCCGTGGTTATATTTTGAAGCCAAAAAGGGGTCAGCGGGCAAAAAGTTTGGGAAACGTTGCCCTAATGTTTCCTTAGCCTTTGTGCTGCTCCTTCATTGATAATTTCAAAAGCATGTTGTATAAAACTACGTAATTCCCGCCACATTATAACGCACCATTACATCTAATATATGTTGTTCTTCTGTGCAAGTCTTGGCCCCGTGCAGTCGCCAGCGCCCCGTGCGGGCTTTCAGTTTGGTCCAGCGTGTGGATCAGCTTCGTGCTGTCTGTGGACCGGGTCCACCGGAAAGCTGTGTGATGGCAGGCCTCCTGAAATGAGAAGCCCTGCTCACACAGGGCTGTAGATGGTGTGAACATCGCGTTATTGTTGTTGTTATTATTATTATTATTATGCCTTGACGTGAATTATACATAAAGATTCAGTCCGTACCGCGCAGTAAACACACTCCGTCTTGGTTATAAAACCAGTCAGTTAATGCTGTATAGGGAAATAATCGCTGTTTGTTCTGAGATCCACACAAAACACATAAACACACTGTGTGGGCAGAACGTAGAATTTGTGAATGTTAAACCTGGCGGTACATAAAGTAACCACTGGGCATCAAAGGGTTAAGCAGATGCCGTTCTTTTCAGTGCGTCGGTTGCACGCGTTTCCTGATTCCTAGCAGCCTCAGATAAGTTGTTCTGGCCCTAAACCATTCTAACACTATCGTTAGTGGCCAGCTGTGTTGAGTGTAGTGTGGAGCCAATCAAAATCATACATAAACCTTCAGTAAACAGGAGCGGACAGTTCTGTCGTCTGGTATACGTGTATGACGCCGTGTAGGCTGATATAAGTATATCAACGTTTCGGTTGAACCTACTGCCTTCATCTTCTGTCCGTAAGACAGACAGCAGTTTCCCGCGAAATGTCGACACATTTTTACCAGACTACACAGCGTCACATACCGGCAGGCTGTTTTTTGTACTCGCCGCTGAGAGAATATAAACTGCTCAGACCTGCTGTTCAATGATACGTCCGTACGATTCCTTTACACCCGTTTGTCTGTCTGTCGCTCCATGATCGGTCCCAGCGGCTTCTAAATCAGTTCGTTCTTCCTGAAGGACCCATAGCCGTCATTCATCATGCAGTGTAACGGACTGACGCCTGTAGATACGTTACTGTCGGGCGAAGTTGATTTATCTGATTGCTGGAAGAAATTGGGCCCCTGTCAGTTATGCAGTACCGACCGACCTGCACAAGACGGTATGGAAAGAATCCCCATGGATCGGCATCTCTCTTTGTGGCCTCCAAACTGTTTCGTCTCCCCTCCGCGTGTTCACACGAATTTAGTGATGGCCGTCAAGCGATTTGGGCTGGTGTCCATGGGCAGAGGCGGCCGCAACCTGGACAGTGACCTCATATGAAGTGGATGCTGTTAGTTGAGTATTCAAAAAGAAGATGGTGAGAAAATTTATGGGCCAATAAAAGGGGAAGAAAACGAGAGAATAAGAACAAATGCGGTGCGGGGCACTGTATATATTACAGTGGGCAGACATTGTAGAATGTATAAACCCGCTCAGATTTAAGGTGCTCTGTCCGTATTGACAGGGTGAATAAAGAAAGTATACCAAAACAAACTGCTTGAATGGAAAGAATGAGAAAAAGAGGAAGACCACGGAAAAGATGGGCTAAGGAGGTTGAAGAGTATCCGAAGCTAATGGGAATAAGAAATTGGCATTTAGTGGCCAGAGACGGGCAGGAATAGAGGTGTGTTTATTGGAATCCAAGGTCCACACCGGACTGTAGTGTTTGACGGCGGGGGCTTGGGGGGGGGGGGGAAGCTGGAGGCTGCGACAGCTTTGCGTAACGTTTTGTATCAGCGGAACTTCGCATGTGCCGTTTCGGTAGCACCTTTGCTTTTTATCACAAACTGCGTGTTGTCGTACATCATACGCACGGGAAGGGGCTTGCGTCTTCTGTTAATTTACTTATCCCGTGAACAGACGCACCTGTACACAAGATAGGCAGTGTACCTGCAACATAACGTTGTGGCGCGTGTGCGTAACCGTTTCTGCGATGGAAACGTAACAGGCGGTTCCTTTTGCACTGTTGTTGGGCTACGAAACATTTCGTATTGCTGTCAGCATTATAAACGTACTGACATCTTCATGTAAAGCGCCGTATGTTTTTGTCCGATTTTAACTAAATTTGAACTTCCTTGACATTTTCATAAAATTCCCCAATATCAAATGTCATGAAAATCCGTTCATTTGGAGCCGTGCTGAGACATGCGGACAAACGGACGGACAGACAGACAGACATGAAGCTAAAAAGTGCTATTTCCTGTTTGTGAGCGCGCCAAAAAAAATTATCACTGTGTTTACCTGTGACCTTCCGCTCCGTGGCTGACCCTGTATGAAACATTAACCCTTTAAAGACGAAGCGTATCTGTTTTATATAAGGACTCAGTGCGTACCGCGCCGTAAACACTCTCCACTTCGGTTATAAAAACCAGTCGCTTAATGTTTTATAAGGCAAAAGTTGCTGTTTGTTCTGAGATCCGTACAAAACACATAAACGCAATGTGGGCACCACGTAGAATTTTTTAATGTTAAACCTGGTGGTATGTAAAGTTACCGCTAGGCTTTAAAAGGTTAAGGATGCCTCCATATGATGTCTGTGCACCCATCCTTCCAAACCGCTACCCTGAACTGACAAAAGGATTCGATATCGATGTAAACAGCTTCCATATCGATTGTCATGCATATTATGTGGTTACTACTCCACATGGACAGACTACATCGGCAAAGGGGTTCTTCTTAACGGCTTATTTCCGTTTCTGTCTGCGTCTTTCCAACTCGACAACAGTCTTGAATATCTGGCGAAGGTGCTTCAAAACGTCATACCTGTGTGTGTCATGTTTATGCTAATGGTCCCTTATAATGTGATGTGTGGCTCAGTGAGCACTGTGCTGTGTGTTGTGTTTCTTTTTGCATCTCTGCCCACTGAATTCGTTGCTGCAAATAAAGGGAATGTTGAACAGCAAACGCCCAAAGACACCCATGCACTTGGCAGACACCTTGCCGCAGTTGGTGTAGTCGTCTGTATTGAGCGGTCTGTTGGCCCAGTGGTAAATACTGACTGACTTTCACAGACGGAAATTAACCTGACTTATATTTAAAGATCCAGTCCGTACCGCGCAGTAAACACTCCGTCTCGGTTATAAAAACGAATCAGTTAATGCAGTACAGGCCAGTCACTGCCCCATACAAAACACATGGCTGCACTGTGTGTGATTTCAGGCTTACGCTGGAGTGTAAATGAGGTATTCGCTTTTCTGGGATGTTACGCAGCGTTGATTGGTGGTCACCGACGTTTCGGGACAGCCTATCGATCCCATCTGCAAGGTTTCCTTTAACGTGTCATTAGCAGTGCCTCGTGAGGGCAAACAGTAAGTCCGCCTCCTAAACACTTGCTGACCACAAACTAATGACGTCGCGCAGCCATGTTTGATTTCTGAAGGTTCTCACCTGTGATTATGTAATGCTTGTGTTGCACGGGCGTACAGTGTATTGTCTGATAACACCTGTAGACCGCAGTTGATCAAGGCTGAGGGACATGCAAAGGAGAAATGTGGTTGTGTAACCGTGGCGTGGGTTTGAATTGCGCTGTTGCGATGTAAAATGCGTAGTGTCTGTCCGACTTAAAGAAGATGAAGTTGTGTTTGTTCATGCCATGAAGGCATATAGGGGGTGTAGATGTATAGCTCCACTTACTCTTAACCTCATCACTAGGTAGAGGAAGAGGGTTACCATGCATAGTTGTCGGCGTTGCATCTTGTATGGCACAGTTCTCCACTTGCCATGCGCAGAACAGTGACTGGGAAAGGGCGGTCGGAAGTGCGGTGATCGTGAAGGCGAGTGAGGAGATAAGGAAGTGCAGGGCTTGAACTGCTGGAGGCGCGGACTGTGTGACCGCCGTCCTGGCACGTGATATTGCGGGACTGCAACGTGCGTTGGGACGCACAAGGCCAGCACCTCCTGATGACGCTACCTACATGGCGCTACTGAGCTTTCTGTTAACCTGGCGTGCGTTTACACCCGTCTTAAAATGCATTTTTGTATTCTTTCGTTCTACCTGTTGTTCTGTATGGGTGTGAAACTTGGTCTCTCACACTGAGGGAGGAACAAAGACTGAGGGTGTTCGAGAATAGGGGGCTGAGGGGGATATTTGGGCCTAAGAGGGACGAGGCGACAGGGGAGTGGAGAAGACTACATAACGAGGAACTTAATGACCTGTACTTATCACCAAATATGATTCGGGTAATCAAATCGAGAAGAGATGGGCGGGACATGTAGCACGTAGGGAGAAAAGAGAGGTGCATACAGGATTTTGGTGGTGAGACCTGAGGTAAGGCGACCACTTGGGAGACCCAGGCATAGATGGGAGGATGATATTAAAATGGATCTTCAAGACGTAGGATGGGACATGGACTGGATTGAGCTGGCTCAGGATATGGACACGTGGCGGGCTGTTGTGAATGCGGTAATGAACCTCCGGGTTCCATAAAATGCGGGAATTTCTTGACTAGCTGGGAAACTGTTAGCTTCTCAAGAAGGCCTCTGCTCCATGTAGTTAGTCAGTCAGTCAGTCAGTTAGTATTCTTTTGTACGTGTGACGGCATTCTCTAAGTGGTTTCTTCCTTTCTTGATTTGAATCTGAAATTTTGTAGACATTTCTTACTTCTTTGCTCGGCGTGTGAACCCGTTGCCTGTGTCCAGATGCGTGTGTTAGGACGGTGCTTAGTGCTGTACGTAGCAGTCACTGTGCATAGTGTAGCAGAGGGAGGCACTGCAGACTGCACTGTACTGCTGTATTCCTTTAAAGCCCACTGGCACTATGTGTACCACGTGCTTAATCACTAGAAAACTGCCTTTTGTCCGCGTTGTGTTCTGTGTGGATCTCAGAACAAGCAGCGATTATTTCCCTATACAGCATTAACTGACTGGTTTTTATAACCGAGACGGAGTGTGTTTACTGCGCGGTACGGACTGTAGCCCTTTAAAGCCCAGTGGTTACTTTATGTACCGCCAGGTTTAACATTCACAAATTCTACGTTCTGCCCACACAGTGTATTTATGTGTTTTGTGTGGATCTCAGAACAAACAGCGATTATTTCCCTATACAGCATTAACTGACTGGTTTTTATAACCGAGACGGAGTGTTTACTGCGCGGTACGGACTTAATTTTTATATGTTACTAAATGGCGGGGAGACCCGTTTTCGGTCCTTGGTCGGTGAGATTTTTGGTGGACAAAGTGACACTGGGACACGTTATTTTCTCAGTCCGTCTGTTTTCCCCTCTCAGTATCATTCCACCAGTGCTCCATACTCATCTTCATCTTAATACTGTTGTTACCATAAGGACGAGCGGGCGAAGCGTGGGAACATTCAAAGAAAGCAGCGCTGTTTTGAGATATCTGGTAGTGCCGGATAGAACTCGCGTACACATTTGGTACTTGCAGTAAGTGCAAAATGACACATATGTTCTTCCATCGTTCAGCGCCCAGTCGTGTATTTCATACCCCTATCCCTCTCTGAGCGCGGTATGTATTACCAATTTGTGTAATTTGTGTTGATTTTCCTGTTTCGATATTAACCTTTTAAAGCCCAGCGGTAAATTTACGTACCACCAGGTTTAACATTAAAAAATTCTACGTGGTGCCCACATTGCGTTTATGTGTTTTGTACGGATCTCAGAACAAACAGCAACTTTTGCCTTATAAAACATTAAGAGGCTGGTTTTTATAACCGAAGTGGAGAGTGTTTACAGCGCGGTACGCACTGAGTCCTTATATAAAACAGATACGCTTCGTCTTTAAAGGGTTAATAGTTTTCCTGCCAGCAACTGCATGCTTCCAGGTCACGTCGTCACTTGCAGCTGTTTATATATTACGATACGTTTGCAGTATGCTAGAGGAAGTGACGTCATTGTGTGTGCTTCTGTGTACTGCTGTGCCACCAGAACGTGAAGGCCACGTCAACTGACCTATGCCCACGTCTGATCCGTCGCTAGGCACCGAAATGGATGTTATACGCGACGGGGTACTATGGAGGTTGTGTTCTTGTCAGGATGCAGCGCCATGGCGACACAAAACAGGAAATAGGCGCGATCCGCACAACTAGTTTTGGAACTCGAATATGGCAGGGCCGATCCCAGTGGCCGCGCGATGTAAGGCGTAGGTCTGCGGCGGAGCGCTTGCTGGGATCGTGGGTTCGAATCCCACCGGGGGCGTGGAGGTTTGTCTTGTACAGTGTTTGTGTTGTCAGGTAGAGGTCTCTGCGACGGGCCGATCCCTCGTCCAGAGGAGTCTTACCGACTGTGGTGTGTGCTTGAGTGTGATCAAGTGAAATTACGAAATCCCTCGACACCTGCTGTGAACAAGTAGGTAGGTAGAAGAGGGAAGGACTAAGAAGAAGAAGAAGAAGAAGAATTTGACAGGCATCGAGTTCATTAACCCTCTAAAGACGAAGCATATCTGTTTTATATAACGGCTCAGCGCGGATCGCGCTGTAAACACTCCACTTCGGTTATAAAAACCAGTCTGTTAATGTTTTATAAGGCAAAAGTTGCTGTTTGTTCTGAGATCCGTACAAAACACATAAACGCAATGAGGGCACCACGTAGGATTTTTTAATGTTAAACCTGGTGGTACGTAAAGTTACCGCTAGGCTTTAAAAGGTTAATGTAAGAAACTCAGATGTGTTAAATAAGATGTAATTAACGGTGTGTGATGTAAGGGCGAAAAGGGGCTGCAGTTGCGCCAGCAGTTTATTGTATCAGAGGTGGATACTTGGTTAGTTTACGTTGATTTTACCTGTTTTTAAGCCGGCAGACGGATTACATGTGTAAGTTAATGAACATTGCCGAAAGATGGCAGCAGTATACGGCCGTGAACGTATTCTGTGCTGAACCCGATATTGCCCCCGAATCCCTGCCTATGGAAGGTACGTGGCGAGGGCATCAGTATATGACAGCTGTAAACTGTAGCTGAATGTGGGATTGTTCAAATTTTCGTGTTCAGTTTTCTTTACAAATGTGGGAGCTGCTCACTGACGTCCCAGTCTCCGGTAACCTGTCTTTTTCAACGTGAAGTTTTGCTTCCTGGTACGCAGCAAGGCGTCATGCAGCTTGGGCTCACGCAATCAGCACGCAGTGTAGGTTTATTCGTGCCATCCAGTTGTGCGGATAGCAGTACCGCTACTGTAAAACTCGGTATCACATGCCTCAGCCTATTAATCTACTGGAACTGGGTGCACCTCTATTTGCAGTGACCTTGAGTACATTATTTTTTCCACATTTTTATGTGTACATGATTACAGGTTGCGTAATAATAGCATAGTTTCACACACAAGGTCGGGGAGGGGGGGGGTTCAGTTGTATATTGGGTGTTTCTTAGGCAGTTTGAATAGACTCGCGATAGTAGAATGTTCCACAGAGTTTTAATTTTTGTTAGCCGTAGTGTACTGGAAGGACTGAGATATAAATTCGTTTGCGTCTTGTACAGTATTTAATGCCGCTAATTGTGATTCTGCAGCTGCAACAACCAGCGCCACATCTCGTCTGTTGACTTCGTCAAACTGCAGCCTGAAGGTTTATTTCACGCGAAACGCAGCGCCGTTGGCAGCTGCAGTCGCACGGCACGGACGCGTACAGGTTAATTATTGAACCGTTAATTTTGATTTTAAAACTAAATTTTGTACAAAAACGTGTAAAAAGGTTTCATATCTCAATGCCTCAGGTTAAGTGGCACGTAAATGTTGGGTGCGTCTTGCTCTCTCCCCCCCCCCCCGTGTATGTCTATATGTGTCTGCCTATCTATATATCTTCGTGTATCTATCTGGCTATCTATCTATGTCTGTCCATCTCTGTCTGTCTGTCTGTGTATCTATCTATCTATCTGGTTATCCGTCCGTCCTTCCGTCCATCCATCCATCCGATCTGCCTGATTATGCCTTTCACTTGTCACGCCCTAGCGTACTGCGACAGTAAAACGCACTTCTGCGTTAAGTAACAATTGTAAGGTCTGTAAGAGAGAAAAGGTGCTTTTAGAAGAGATAACGTGTTTTCTGCATACTGCTGTTGTATGGAGTGTAGTGACCTGTATGAATTTGTAGGGCGTTTCCTTATCAGCGAGTGGGCGTTTCCCACAAATTCCTAAACTGAACTGTCAGTTTTTAAATTCGCAATTTAAATAGATTTTGCGTGTCATGCAATTCGGAGAAGCGTAGTGTGTTTCCTAAAATCAGGTGGCTGCGGACGAGAGGCTTGTGTTACGCTGATCAGATAGAACGGATTCTACACGAAATCAACTTCAGTTGCTGGTCTGGCGGTGCTGCTTTTTAAATATTTATGAGAATTCGCTGAGTCCGTGTTTTATTTTACTGAACGTAACTTCGTTTACGCGAATTTATGAAAGTGTAAAAGAAATGTTTTATGCATGCCTGCTGCGTGACAGCTTTTATATTAACTGTACCTTCCTCAGGTGCTGCGCTCACCTTGCGATTTCAGTGTGACCTCAAGGCTGTAGAGCACACGGGTAACTATGTGTACCACCCACTTAAAAATTACTCTCTTTTACTCACACACAGTCTGTTTATGTTTTGCGTACGATTCTGATAGCGATTATTTTTATTTAAGCATTAAAGTGTTGGGATTTATAATGCAGACGGACTGTGTTCTCTGTGAGGTACTCAATTATATATATATATTATGAAGTTCAAGCTTTAAAAATTTTAAGGAGTCTAATCGACTTCCCTTCCCCTCCCACACTCGTACAAGTTTTTTTCCACAAAACCAGCCACGTGAGAAAGTCTGAGAAAAACCCTTGACAACTTTGTTATGTGGTCGGTCGTCCTGCTAATGCCAAGGGACCGAATTATGAAGGTTGCATCCCGGCAGGGATGTGCTCTCTTCCATGTCCCTCCTGTCTGTAGTTAATATGACCAGACGCTTCGTAGGTAAAGCGACCGAAGCTTGTAGCTGACCGACTCTCATATAGTTCAGAGATGAAAATTTATGAAAAATTTCCTGCACTGTACGTGACCCAGTCTCAGGTACAGGGGCAACTAAACCTTTTTTCTTCAGCGTATTCGTAATAACTTCCTGAACTCGTATTTCTAGCGGTAAAGAGGCAAAGCCGTCCCGTACATGCCATGAAGACACAGGGGGCAATAGAGGAATAGCTGCAGTCAGTGCCAACCTCGGCGCTAGGTGGAGGTGATTGGTCACGCTCCGGCCGTTTTGCCTCCGGAAAGGAACCCCGATACCTATTGAACAGGGAGCTGATTGGGCCTCATAGTTGTTATGGACGTGTTTGAAGATGAGAAAGTCTCCTACCGGGATTCAAACTTCGGTCCGCCCAGTCTGTCGCTATAGTATATGTCCAACGGTAGAGTTTGTAACATTGAGTTCGTATAAAGTGCCATGCTGTGCACAGTGCAAATAAATGCCGAAGTCGTTTAAAGCTATATTCATGTGTTTGTTTATTGCAGATTGCCATGCGACTGATTCCGCGATGCTGCACCGCTAGCAGGATGACCAGCCCCTCGCCGCCCCTTTTGCTCTTTATATGCGTGGTAGCACTGCTCGCCTCTGCGGCCAGGGCCCTAGCTTTCTGCCCTACCGGCTGCACTTGTGATGACGACACTCTGGTGGTAACGTGTATCGAAGCCAACCTAGATGTAATACCCATCACACTGAACCCGTCCATCCAGCGGTTGGTGCTGAAATACAACCGTATTAAGACAGTGGACGCTGCCTTCCAGTTTTACGGTGAGCTTAAATATGTAGATCTGTCGTACAATCACCTGGTGAGCATTCCAACACGGAGTTTTGAAGCTCAGAGGAAGCTTGTTGAACTCCACCTTAACCATAATAAAATCTCGTCAGTGAGTAATAAGACTTTTGTGGGGTTGAGAGCCCTGACTGTACTCAGCCTTAGAGGAAACTACTTGGAGGAACTTCCGGAACGTCTGTTCAGCCTCCTTCCACAGTTGGAGGAACTGGATCTTGGGCAGAATCGAATATCCAGAGTTGATCCAGCTGCATTCGCTGGCCTTACAGCTCTGAGAGTCCTGTACCTGGATGATAATCAACTACGTGCTGTGCCTACATCATCATTTGCTGAGCTTAATAACCTGGCCGAATTAAAAGTGGGCCTAAATGCATTTACAACGCTACCAGATGACGCTTTTCATGGGTTAAACCGCCTAACGAATTTGGATGTAAGTGGGGCTAGCTTACAGAACATCAGCGAGAATGCTTTCAGAGGCCTGTCTGTGCTGAGGAGTCTGGGACTGCATGACAACTGTCTACGGGTTATCCCCACACGCCAGCTCGCCACACTTCCGCGACTGGAGGAGCTCAGTGTTGGGCAGAATGAGTTCACTGCTCTGGAAGCACATGCATTCCAAGGTTTGGAGAAATTGAAGCGACTTGATGTGTCTGGAGCTCAGTATCTTGAACGTGTTGAGAAGGGTGCCCTGGCCGATAATTTGAACTTGGAGGCACTTGTGCTAAGCAGCAACAAAAAGCTTTCATCTGTTGAACAGGGCGCCCTTGCGGGTCTGCCAAATCTTCGCCACCTAGTTCTTCGCGATAATGCATTCACCACGTTCTCCGAACCACTGGCCACTTGGCCGGAGCTGAGGAAGCTAGATCTGGCAGAGAATCCCCTGGAGTGCAGGTGTTCACTGCTGTGGCTTCGTGATCTCTTGGCACGACGCAATGCTAGCCAAGTGTTGTGTGCGGCGCCAAAACACCTGAAGGATCGCCCGCTCAAATCTTTGTCAGCAGATGAGTTGGGTTGTGCCCTACATGATACCCGGCAACAAGCCATTATCGGTGCCCTTTGTGGCACTGGAGTGGCGCTCTTTGCACTGCTAGGAATCCTGCTTTACCGGTACAGGCGCCGCTTGCAAGATGCCCTCAAAGACTACAAGTGGAACAACCGTGCCATAAGCCGCAAGGAGCATGAGTATCAGAAGACGTTCTCGGACGAGGACTACATTGTCCGTGCAGCTCAGCACCAGACTCTGAAGCCAATACCTGTAACGGAACTGTAGCTAGAGCTCCTCGCCTCCAGTCCTGCTCCCAGTGTGTTCTTCCTGCCCACCGGGGGACCCGCAGGGACGGAGGCAAAGGCAGTAGCAGGTCCTACCGCTTCTGCCAGTGGCGGACGGCGTTCCACACGGTCTGGTCACAGAGGTACCAACAGCCGTGAGCAGTCAGCTGCCAACGGCTTCTCCTGCGTCAATGGTGAAGTGTGCCGGGCCAGGTGCCACCCTATCAATAATGGCCACTTCGATCACATCTTGGAGAAGGATGTTGATAGCTACCATCACCTCAACAACTACATCTCGACGTCCAAGTGCGTTAATAGTCACCGTGGTGCCGCCAAGTAGCCCACACCACTAATCGTCACGAATGAACTCCATTGGAGGCAATACTTCTTTCATTCCACCAAGCTCTGAACTGCAGTTCCAGAGCCTTTACTAGTCTAAGGATTGTTATTTGTCTGTCGACATAGTGCAGTGATTTTTATAGAGTGATAAAAATCTTTGTTCCTTGCGGTGGCTGTTTGCGTGTTGAGATATCCTCCAGGATGAATCTCAGGCCACCTGCAGTTCAAGCAGCAATCTGGAAGGTCTCCTCGTTGGTGTCCTCGACTGTCCGTGGAGGACATTCTGCCAGTGCTGTATTACTTTTGTTAGTGATTACTGTGTCTTCAAATTCCTCTTGTAATCAGTGCAATTACCGAAATCTGATTAAGTCCTGTACACTGTTTTCAGGTGTGTTTTACATCTGCAGTGATAAATGTACATGGTCACTGAAACTGGAATGCAACTGTGAGGATGGTAGCATTTCTGTCTTCGAAACATTTTAATAATGGGAGTAGTAATATTGTGAATTATAAGTAAGATTTTGCTTGTTGGTCAGACAGCAGTAGAGGAGTGAAACGCTTGTGGTGCCCGTGTTGGTTGTTTTCAGAGCTGAAAGTCGGTTGAAAGTGTAGTCATGCTGACAGTTTGTATGAATTGAGTCTTTTAGAAAGATAACGTTTCTGAAACGTCAACAGTGAAACATTTGAATTCTAAACGATTGTGTTAACACGCGTCATGTAGTGTTGGAACCACTTCAGTCCCACTGCATCCTGTAGCAGAACGGGAAGTGACCGTAAGCTGACTCACATAACAGCAGTTTTTAATCTTCCATCACGGAAGAATAACGAGTACAGTGTATCCATTTTCTCACTTTCTTTCTATAACATAATTCACAACACAATGTGTATATGCGTATTAATAGATGAGATACAGTTGAAGGTAACTTAAGTTCTACAGTGAAGTTATCCTGAAGATCCTAGAGCTGCTCCTGTAGAAAAATCGGACGCTTGTCCCAGCAGGTTGTTCAGAACACTAGGTGTAGCCGAACCAACTTACCTGGCGCCTGGCACATTACGAATTAGACATACCTGGACAAGGCTGTCTGTTGTTCGCAGGACAGGATAAACTTCCAGGCCCTGCACCGATGTCAGTGTTACCGGGGGGGGGGGGGGGTAAAAGTGCGAAGTGCTGACTGAAGACCGATGAATTGAACCGAGTCCTGGCGTCAGCATTGTTCGCAGAAACGCTTCATACACTTTGCACAGTAGACGGGGGTTTTAAAATTACTGTTAAAAATTTTCTCACCGCATTAATGTAAAGTTTTTGTAGAGGTCGATAGCAGTAATGTATACAGACGCTCCGCGACGTACGCAGCAGCTGTGTTCCGGGCAGTCCGGCACAACCCGGTCAACTACATTGTGTGTGTGTGTGTGTGTGTGTGTGTGTACACGCACCTGCGCGTGCGCACATGCAAGTAGTCCAGTTGAGATACACATTCCACCACACTGGAAACTGATCGGCCGCAGCATAACCGTCCTGCCGCATATGTAATCGCCCAGCAGTATTCTTCCGCCAAGTTCTTCTTCTCTTTGCGATTTCATTCCCGAAAGCAGAAATTAGGCGCGCGTTTCAAAAGTGTCATTACTCCCCCCCCTTTTTTTTACTTGTTTAAGTCTCACAAGTCTTGAATTTGCTTAAGTCGGGAAGTGCCTTCGCCTAACAACAGACAACACTGCTGACATCTGCTGTAAATCTGGGCAAGTCCTGTTTGTGCTGTCCTGATCTGTAGTTTTGTCTCAGTTAGCAGTCCGAAACTGCAGCCGCCATTTTGCCCGAGCGGCTCTGGGATTTGCAGGAAGCCGTACGATGACCGCGCTGTCCGGTGTTAGGCAGGAGGAAAGAACACATGAGTAGAGCGCGACGCGGAGTCTGTGTGTAGAAGAATACACTATACAGCTGAAGTCACTTTGATCAAGTCATCGTTTTGTGTATTTCTTTACTAATATACCGTTATATAAACAGTAATCTGTGAAGAAGGTTGAGATATTGTAATTATCGAATGACTGATTGGAATAACATATGGCTGTAAGACACTTTTAGAATACCAGAAAGGATGAATAACAAAACTGATGAATGATGACTTCTAATAGCGATGTTTTGCCTACACTCTTTGTGTATCAAACAAACGAACTGGTAGGCGGAAACAGTTTCTAGATCTTTCCTGATCAGAGATCCTTTCTTATGACTCCGTCTTACTCAATTCTGCACGTATTTTTGTTTACTAGAACCAAAATTGCCACCCATTTCAGGTAGGAATGACCTCTATTGGCGAGATGTGTAACTATTGTGCGAAGTGGACGTACACCTGTTTTTGCTTCAAGTGAGTGCGCCTGAGGCGAAGACCGTGAAGTAGAAACAAATGTGAACAGATACGAAGAAGTGTGAAGGTTTGTGTCGGCCGTGAATGTGAAACAGTACTTCCAAGGATGCGTAAACTGAGGCAGCAGTTTTTCCGAAACGTTGGTAAATTTCTGTCGGATTACATCTCGTTAAATGACAGAACTGTTATTCTTCAGTACTCTGACTCGCGCGTAGTGCCAAAATCAATAATGCGTGGAGTTATACGCCATGTCTCCATACGTTTTCTTGGTATGGTAGTTAACAAAGCAGATGAAGGATTTATCTTTACCTTTACCATACAAAATTATACAGCATAGTCTTTGTTAAAATTATGGCCTTCGTACATGTCATCGTATAGTTTGAAGATAAGCTCGAATGACTTGGAGGAATTTGCTATATACCCTGAAGATGGAGGCAGGAAGTGTCTCCGAAACCTTGGTATCTATCTGTAAAATTACACGGTGTCACTTCCCAGAAGACGGGGACTTCAACACAAAGCTGTTTACTTTATTTGACAACTGCTGGTTGTGTTGTCTCCTGGCCCTGCTCCGCCGCGCAGCTTGTGTGGTCGGATAGTAGTAACGTTAATACGAGAAACGAGCCGACTGGAAGTGGCAACCGACGGTTGTCAGATAAAATAATGACAAGCAAGAGTGCCATTAAATGACAGTAACTAAACACGCTTTGTACGTTATCGGCGAGGTCGATTGAGTTGACTGATTTTTTTTCCGTGGGTTCTCTCAGTCCTTCCAGACGTCGACCTCAAATAAGGTCAGTGCCGCTTCCTTCCGCGTCCATTGCAGACAGTTATGCACACGTCATAGTTCCATTGGACGCACTGTTGTTTGAACAACACGTAAATAACGCCCCCTGACTGCAGTGCGGCTTACAAACCGCTTCAGTATAATTTGTACGTTTTCCAGAATGTTACAACTGTATTACGCCGCGTTACGTATGCGTTCCAAATTATTGTAATGTATAAGTAATGAGTCATCATACGCTAGAGTGCTTTAAAATTCCATTTACCTGCATTATGTACAGAGTACACCCAGCGTAGGCGACTTTTTGATTAGCTTAATTCGTGAAAGCACGGGTGGGTATGTGTAATTAGTGTTGCGTAGCTTTGATACATTGCCTGACGTTGCAGCGTGCTATATGGAGATGTCGAGAAGTGCCCGTTTTGTAGTGTGGTTGTTTGTGGGGTGGTGGATGAGTCGGGGAAGCAGCGTACGAGAAATACTGCGCAGGCGCATGTAGCGGCGTGGCTGTTACGTGAACACTGGTTGTGCAGCGTCATTCTATCAGCAGCATCGTTCTCGGGGAAATTTCCGCTGATAGTGCCACCTTATGAGCGTACATTGGAGTTGCGCGCCCAGAATTTTCCCTCCGGGGGGGGGGGGGGGGCCTGGGGGTATATAAAATTTGTTTGATTTTAAAAATTGTGTTACAAAAATCATGCTGTAAGCACAACATAACCCTGCCTGCAACTGCATTTATATACATACGAATATAACTACATGTTCCGTGACTCAATCACAGTGTCCTGTCTTCTTGTTTTTTTAATTTTATTAATTTGTTTTTCAAAATTCTAATCAGCCGATTTCAGTGGCTAATTGCGGCTGAAGGGAAAATCACGTTAAAATTTCATATCATAATATCTACAAAATCTTTGTTTTTTAAGTTTCGGTTTTGGGGAGTTTGGGGGGGGGCTGCAGGCCGGCAGCCCCCCCCCTACCTCCCTGGTTGCACCTCTGGTATACTGTAAATATTTGGAATGTCGTTACAGTTAGAACCTACCTTGTTCTGGGATGTAGCTCCTTTAAACCTGTGGGTAGGTGCCAGCTTTTCTGAAAACACCTTCAGGGTTTCCTGAAGCTGCCGGCAGTCTGCAGGGTCGTCTGTAACTAGGAGCATGATTTTTCTCCATAACTCCGCGGTATCATAACCTAGCCGTGTCGTTGGATTCCGTCGTTTCTTAGGAACATGCTGCCTCCATCTTCAGGTTGCATTTCGATCGTGAAGGAAGTTGCAGTGTGTTTCTCCGACACGCTATTAAATCACCTACCAATCAACACAGTGTTATTGCCCAGTCACCATTTGTTGTGGTCGGTTGCCGGGTTAGCCGGTCTCGGCCACTGGTTACCTCTTCCGATGGTCCCGCCCTATTGCCTGGCCGACGGAGGGACGACCCTACCAGTACCCTTGAGTTGCTTGCCCTTTTTCCAGCTAGGTCAGGTACCCATCGCGGCATAGGTAAAGACTACGGTGGAGTAACAGGATGGGGCTGGGTGTACACCAACTCGGAATCAAACTCAGGACCACTGAGTCTACAGTATGATTTATATAAAATTTGAAAATAAGATACACACAGGGAATCACAGTGCTCTAGGTGGCTGACACGTTACTTCCATAAGAAATTGGGCGGTTGGAGCCATGCACCCCTCAGCAGCCTTTAGCAATGATACGGGTCCTACCTGGACTGCAGATAAACAGCAGAATGGTGCAGAGCACGGCTCCAGCCATCTTGACCCTTGTACTTCTCGAAGTCACTCGTTTATCGTCCTTCCTTGAGTCAACCGCCGACCAGCAGGACCCCGTCTGATCTCTCGACCCACATTTCCTGGGGTTTATAAATTGTATTTCTGCTGCCGCTGCAGTCCAGCTTCCTGGTTGCAGTAAGGCCTGCTCTGATCGCTAGCAGAGAAGTCTGCTGACTTGGTCTTGCGTTACCCAGCTAGACCCACTTACAACCAGGAACTCTCCGTACTGCTGAGTGGCTGTATGGCACAGTCGTGCTAGCAGGTGGGTAGGTGGCCTTTCCCTGCTCCCTGCGCCAGAGGACTGCCCGTTACTTTCAGGGACAGGCTGTGGCTGTGTTTGTCCTGTCACATCTGCTGGTTCTGTCGCTGCTTCTGATCCTGTATTTTCAGGGACACGCTGTGGCTGTGTTTGTCCTGCCACATCTGCTGGTTGTTCTGTCGCTGCCTCTGATCCTGTATTTTCAGGGACAGGCTGTGGCTGTGTTTGTCCTGCCACATCTGCTGGTTGTTCTCTCGCTGCCTCTGATCCTGTATTTTCAGGGACAGGCTGTGGCTGTGTTTGTACTGCCACAGCTGCTGGTTGTTCTCTCGCTGCCTCTCGTCCTCTATCATGCAGCTATTTAGGGTCCTCACGAAAACCTCCCTTTGCTCCGCTTGCTGCATACCCTCCGTGCCAGGAGGCAGGCACATCCTTTCGATGATAACGCTGCCATCCGCTTCCTGTATTACAGGTAAAGCACTCCGTGTCCTACAAGAACACCCCCGAAGCGAATCACCCGCGGTGCAGGATACGTCCTCATTTCTCGCCACGAACGAAACACGTGGCTGTGGAGGCATGAAATCGTAGGCCTATATAGGCCTAATTATGGCGGGCTCTGTAACCGAACGGAACGCGTGTATCATCCATAAACATCGATGATGCGCGCTCATTTCATATTATTTGTTAGTAAATAGTTTATGCTAATATTTTTCCTTTGTCCTGTCCGGGGATTGAACAGGATTGTGTTCAGCGGAAACGGGTTTCTGCCGCCGTTGCCTGTCGCTTAAATTCTGGGAAGACGGAGTTATGAATTTTTAAATGTCTTGTTTTTTGTTCTAAGGTCGGATGTTGTTAAAATATGCAAACATAGATGAATGACAAATGCGGATAAATGTACAAAGAAAGAAATTGTGGAAATAGAATATGGGATTATGATAATGTATGAAAATTTCGTTCCTACAATTTTAATGTAAACGTGAAAACCTGTTAAGGTGGTGGCTGCAGCACCAGCGAGGTTTGAAATAGGAGTCTCTTTGTTTTTAAGTCTTGAAACTTTTCGACTTTGCAGATGCCATCTGTAGTCGCGAGAGGTCGCAGTTACAGTGGCTTCAGTCGTCTTTGTTTAACGCTTCCAGGCTTCAAATTTGTCTACACAGCGAATAGACACGGGGTTCGGAGCAGGAGTCATAAAACCCAATTATGGCGTAAGTTCCCGGTCAAACAAACGTTTGTTCTTCTGTTCTGTTCTATCCCTCTGAAAATGTAATAATTAAGACTGTGCACGAAATTTACCAAATATATTCCCGAAACTTCGCATCGTGGCCATATTTGTAATTCCTGACATAGAATCTTTGTTTCATATGTATCCTAACCTGTCTGCATACAAATTTCACACCCCTAACCCCAGTGGTACATCAGTCACCCTTGGCGCCAGAACTGAATGCCTGCTGCAATCTGCAAACCCCCAATGTAAATTACGGGATTTAACCTGCAGATGCAAAGTCTGACAGAAGTGAAAAGCAAAAGGAAATTGACCCCAGCACGCTGTGACGCAATGTATGTGACGGTCATTGACAGAGGGTTGCCACTGTTAGGCCGTAAACTGAAGATAACTCTCGCACGGCCGCCATGTTGTTACTTTACATAGTACAAAAATATTAACGTAAGAAAAGTTACATACCCTGTCGAGTCTGTCATGCTGGGATGTCTTCTAATGCCGTAATGCTCATGCCAGTTGGGCACGTCAGCTTCATGTTGCGTGCCTTAAGTATTCTTTAGAAGATGTTCCAGTCAACTGCAACGGCCAGGACCTGGACGCCACGCTGCGCCACCAATCCGCCGCACCAGATCTCTGACACCATTCAGCTCCTAGTTTGCAGGATTTACACTTCGAGTCTTCGAAAGTTTTTATGTCTCTAAGCACCGTAGACACTCGCGAGCTTTTGGGCTTTCGCAGCGGTGTGTGTGTGGGGTAAACGGCATTGTGGGGTGTAACGCAGCGCCGCTGGGTAATTGGTTCCCGATAGTAGACTTTACCCGAGAGCGGGCAATATTACTTCAATAGTCTGCTCTTTGAAATCTGTTTTATAGCCAGTTTCTGTTTTCTACAGCACCGCCTGTTGAAGGCAAGAAAACTGCAGGACGAGGTCACGTGGTGAATACTTCGTATTCTGGAGGCCCCGGGTTCTGATATCAGTTCCCACATATCAGATCTCCTGACTTAAGAGTTTCCATGGCTGTCATTCATCCCATCACACACACTGGGACAGGACCTTACACTGGGCCACGGCCGTTTCCTGCTACACCCTTTTCAGTGGTTCAGGCATTTGACAATACGTAAGTGTGGTCTGAGCTACGGAAAGCGCCGCCAAAACAAATAAACGAGAAAGCAGGAGTGACGCGTCCTTTCATCTGGCCCACGCTGCATGCTTCTCTCATTACTGGTTCCTTTGAGGCTGCTTGCTTACTGCGTCAACACTCATATGTTGAAATGTCAGTTGAAATCTGTGATGACCTTGCCGAGTCTTCCATTCAACGTCTTTGTGGAACGAACATTTCAAAAGAATGTTTTGTCTTGTACCCCACGTGAACAGACTTTGCCTTACCTGTCACCCCGGACATTTCTATTTCGTTTCGTTGCCATAATTAATGTGTGTCACATTTATATTTCATGTTTTTTTTTCCCCCCTAGTCTTTGTAACAGTCACGTAGCATTTTCCCCTCCGGTAACACAGACATACATTTGCGTGTTGCCTGTACGTCTCCACTGATCAATAGGTCACTGCCTGGGCAGTCCAGGCTGTATCAGACGCCATCAGTGGGGCTGCATATCACGGACTGACTTACAAAATACGATTTTTGAAATTCAAAATATCTATCAATATTTTAGTGCAATTATGCGGGCAAGGTGCTGGTAGCCGAAACTTCATACTCGGCAAAACCCTCCCAGTTTTGCGACAGACCGCATTTTATGGTCTAACACGACATCAGGTGCTGCACAACATCAACAGCTGCGTGTGCGCACAGACTGAAAACAGTGGAAGCACTTTCCTGTCCAACGCCCCCCGATTTCCGAAGGAGCAGTGCTGTTTGGAATGTTTCCAGCCTTCGCCGGGTTGTCGTTCTGGTACGAGCAACATGTAGGTGAAGATGAATGTGGAGCATTGGTGGAATGATACTGACAGGGGGGAACAGGTGTATATCAGAAGCTGTAGTTTTTGGAACTGGTTCTGTCAAAAGTACGCACAATAGTATTTTTTCTTTCGTACATCTTTCCGCTGCGAGGAAAACTGCACTATTGTACATCAGTAAAGGGCATTCACCCAATACACACACAGCAAGAGACAGAGGGTGCACTAACGCACGTCTGCTTCCCATCGCAGGCTGGAGCCGAAGTGCCTCATCCATGGCACGAAATTCTGGAAGATTAACATTAACCTGAATTACATATAAAGATCAGATCGTACCGCGCAGTAAACACACTCCGTCTCGGTTATAAAAACCAGTCAGTTAATGCTGTATAGGGAAATAATCGCTGTTTGTTCTGAGATCCACACAAAACACATAAATACACTGAGTGGGCAGAACGTAGAATAGAATTGTTGAGTGTTAAACCTGGAAACTGGGCTGACAAGAAATGGTTTCATGTTCCATATGCTTTGACCCATGTGACGTGGGATTGTGGTGCAATCAACTGCACATTTTGGCAAGCATTCATTGTAAGGATGTTACGCAGGGCATGCGCACTGAGGTACAGTTGATGCATACGACGCTTTGGAAGCTAGCTGTGTTTCTATTTTCACGTACAAAATATGAAGCTTATTCTGTTCGAGCCAGTAGATGGTGCTGATCTCTGCGCGAGGAATGGGGACCGAAAGAGAGCAAGCTTCTGAAACGTCGTTTATATGAAGCCTGGCTCGGACGATGGACGCTGCCTGCCGTAGTTGCCGTGTAATGCAGCAGACTGTGACAAGCTTTCAGAGAATTCAGGGGTTACCGACCCATACGATCAAATGAAAACACAGACCGGATATCTGCTAAATTTAATGTGTTCCATGTCCGTGCACTGTATTATACAAAAACATTAATCACCAACAAAATGCACAAAGAGAGTTTTATCATCGATTGTAACACACTCCTACCTGTTTCGACCCTGCTGGGTCATCTTCAGGGAGAACTTTTTTGTTATCGTTACACTAAGGTTGCACTTTATAGTTCAGTGAGAATGTGCTGTTGACTGTGTACTGCGTTGTTTTTGGAGGCGTGAACTCTCTGCGGTCCCGGCCTGCAGGCCGGGACCGCATAGAGTTCACGCCTCCAGTACACAGCAATTTCTCACTCAACTGTAAAGTGCAACCTTAGTGTAACGGTAACAAAAAAGTTCTCCCTGAAGATGACCCAGCAGGGTCGAAACAGGTAGGAGTGTGTTACGGTTGGTGATGAAACTCTCTTTGTGCATCTGCTAAATCTTTCATGTCCCAAATTGTGCATTGTGTTCCAAATTAACGTGCGGCTGCTGTGTCGGGCCACAGTTCCATGGCATATGACTGCCTGTCGGTAGTGTTTTTGATGTTTCGGTGAAAACCCGCCGTACCAAAGTGCTGCCATTAGCTGTATAACGTTATAGACTTCCATGACGATGACGATTTGCATTGCGGTGTTGTGGGCTATGACACCGTGCGGTCTGGCTGTTCGTTACCGGCGTTTCGGAGAAACACTTTCAGGGCAGATGACTCAGGCAGGATACTCCTCCGAAACGTTGGTAACCGCTTACCAAACTGCACGATGTCAGCCCAGAAGGCGTCTAATATAAAAGAACTGGCATTCTGCTGTTGGAGTAATCAGGCCGATACGCCACGGTATGTGGCAGCGTCTGACGGAAGTTGGTTCAGTAAAGTGTGAAACTTTTTATCAGTTTGTGTGTGTGTGTGTGCGTGTGCGTGCGTGTGTGTGCGCCGTTTATTTCGTGTTGCTATAAAGTGCTTTATTTGAAACAGCTGGTGTTGACTGTCTTATCGGAAATAAACTTTCTCCACCCTCCCCACTCTGTGTGAGGTACACACTAGCTCCCCTAGTGTCAACTGCCTGTAACACACTTCTGGGAAAACTCATCTTGCTTCCAGCTAATATGCTCGGCAAACATAACCTAACAGCGCAGTGGTAACTATATATACCAGCCACTTCAACACTCGACAGTACATTTAGGCCCCACACAGTGTCGACGTGTTGCCCGTACTATTCACACAACAAACAGACATTATTTCCCTAACTGCATGAATCGACTGGTCTTTGTAATCGAGGTGCGTTGTGTCTGCTGTGAAGTGGGGACTTAATTTTTATGGGTTATCAGGTGAAATTCTGCCTCTAAACGGTTAATATGGAACAATTCTGAGGTCAGTGTCAGGATCGTCTGCAGGATTTTTTGGGTGCACTGCTTGTGTTGACAGTTCGGCAGACGGGCTGAGCTGTTGTCACCACGTGTTCAGTTCGTGCTGAAAGTCAGGTACAGTGTTTGGGGTTTTGAGAACGAGCTGCTGATTAGAGTATGTGGACATTATGGGAAGTGACAGCAGAATGGAGAGAACTACGTAATGAGGAGCTTCACGAGTTGTACTGCTCAACAGATACTGAGTAATGAAGCCAAGGAGGATGTGGTGGCAGGGCATATAGCTTGCAGGGGCGTTCTGGTCGGAAGACATGAAGGAGACAGAACAATTGCAAGAGCAAGTCGTAGATGGGGAGGAAATGGATCTTAAATGAATTTGTTGGAATGTTTTAGGTTGGAAACTCTTGACTTGGGTTAGGGACTGGTGGCTGGCTCTTGTAAGCAAGGTAACGAACCTTCGAGTTAAATAAAATTTTGAGAATCCTTTGACTAGCTGAGAAACTGTTAGCTTCCCAGGAAGGATTTTGCTGTGTGGTGTTAGGCATATACAGGAACTATCAGCGTCTTCTGACTGCACGCAGTGCCGGTATCGCATTGAAATCCCAACCCATTATTCTGCGCGACGTGTACTAGAGTGACGAGAAGAATTTAAAAATGTGTGGCCCGTCGTGATGACGTATGAAGTGATGTCACGGCGGAATCTCATGCACTTTGCCCGTTTAATAATGCACTGTATCTGGGATAGGTTCCCCAAGCAGTGTAGGCTGTACGCATCGCACTTCGCACTGGTACTGCTGATTGGATTTTCACGGCATATGTTAGTGTGCCCCGTATTGATCGCATTTATTCATTTGTGTGTCATGTTCTCTTTAGAGACACGTTTAAGTAGGTGATTTTTTTCTGTTGAATTTCTTGATGAAGGTAACGTAGCACTGAGTTATCTCAACGCATGGCCGACTTACAGTGTTACGGAAACGGGTGTGAATGTTCACAACAGGTTTTTTCTCTGTTTTTATTAATTTACCACAAAAACTTCAGTGTTTCTGTAACAGCCTCCATTTTGTAAATGCAGAGTTCTTTGAACACTGCAACATCAGTGCATCCGCTGTGACAGTTTCAGTGCTTAGGGACACCATAGAACACATCCTGTATAAATGAAATTGGAAGGTAAAATATCATACTAATTCTTGGTTGAACTAAATTTCACATGAAAACTGTTGCCATGGAAACGAACTGACCAACAGTTTAGTTCGATAACGCCATACCTTACGGAGGAATGCCTAATGCTGTATTTTAAATCACAGCCATTTTTTCCTGCTTTTAAGTGAATAAATCGCGTTATAGTGACACTGTTTAAATCACGCCAAGTCACATACCAAACAGAGAAAGGATTCTGTCCCGGCAGCAGCTAGAGTCGCCGGTCACGTAACGTCACTGTTGAGTTTAGAATCCTACTTAGAGTGTCCTTAGGCGCCATGTTGTCCTGCCTTTAGTTACGCATCTCGCCAGTAGAGTGTGCAGCGTACTGAAGTAATAATAAAATATGCCTGTCGCTGTGCGTAATAATGCCGACATATTCTAGTTTCTTCTTCTTCGTCTTCATTATCTTTTTTATCTTCTGTTGTACATTTCTTCCAGTGTGGAATTTTGTATATGAGAACAGGGAAAAATAAAAGAAGGAATGCTTCTGTGTAAATACCAAAAGAGGGTTTTATTTGATCTCTCGTATACAAACACACTGTCTTGCCTTAATTCAAAAGCAATACACGAGAAAGATAAAAAAATGAATACCGTGTTGAGAGAATGTTAAACCTTTTTTCTATAAATCGAACTGTATAAAGTGTAGCGTAGTGTGTACAAAGTTAAAGATACGTGTTCCTCATTATTGCAACAAAAGAAGAGAGAGACTGGTATCGTATTTACCATTCCGGGCTGGCACCGAGGGAAAATGTACATACATTTCAGTGGCGGCTTGTAGCAGTCTAGTGTTATTGTTCTGCGTATTTTTTTACCGTGTAAATTTGGTATGATCATTCGTGCCCCGGCTCCGCTTTAGTTATTTTAACACCGACACATTTGATAAGAACCAGCGCAAGGAATAGCGCCTGTAAAGTAGTATGGTTGGCTGTGCTGCACCCGGCAAAGAACCATCACGGAAATGAGTCGTGTTATGTGAACACACCTCATTAGCAAGGGATGTGATACAGGGTGTCTTAAAAATTGCTTCACCAGGATTGTACACACCTTTTATGGAAACATTACGTTATTTATAGTAAAGATGCAAGCCGTCGCTGCAATATGTGACATCGGTTTTAGTTTGTGTTTGTTGTTAGCTGCTTTTTTTTGTAAAGGTGGCTGCAGTGCAATAATCTATACTGCAAAATGTTGTCTTGAATTTTGAAAATTTCGAGCCAAATAGGGTACTTTTTTTTCGTAGTAACGATGTGAGAAATTATTTCTACATAAGCCAGCTCAGGTCGGCAAAGTATACATTCTAAACAAGTTAATAAACTTTATATGTGCACTGACAGAGGAACAAGCTTAGTCTGTATTAACTGTGCTTAATAATTTAATTTAAATACATGCGACTTAATTAAACACGGATCTTTGATCTATTGAAGTATAGGGTGACTTGTAATCATGAATACAGAATCAAATCACTTCGTTTATTTGGTTTAAGATACCGTCTTTTCTCAATTTTTGATCACGAGTGTGCAATCTCAGTTCTTTGCACGTTTTAGTAAACAGTGTATTTCCGAGAATATTACTTGGTTTGCACACTGAATATTGTGAAGCTGCAGTTACGGTCCGTACCAACACACAGCCTCTTTTGCAATACACTCCCATGTAATATTCTTATATACAGGGTGATCCATTTGAAACTGTATCCTAGTAGAGGTTACGGTATTTTGTATCTTATTACACGAATGCGGCATTAACGCGATTCTGTGCTCCAGCTTCCCCAGAAAAGCCTCTACCAACCAGTCCAGGGCATGTACAACCACTGCAAGTGGCTACTGGACATATTTTCTGTGGTTGTCACGATATGTCTCTGTAAATACAGTGAGGAAGACAGAGAACACTGGAGGACCCTCCAGCATGTTACGTGACCTGTTTTCTGTTCAGTGATACGTAGACTGTTTCCTATTTGGATGCGATTTTAAATGGTTCATTGTGTCCTTCTGGTATCTTTTTGAAGAAAATATTTTAGCACGTTATTACGCACACTGTTTTGTTGAATGCGTGGACACGCCTTTATGTCTGTAAGTGTGCGGCCTTGAAGCTGATAATGTGACAGTGCGCAGTACATCACTAGACGAAATTTAGAATATTTTCATCACTTGGACAGTAGCTGCAGCTTGTACAGAAATTTTGCGATGCATTTCAGGTATTTATTTGTAAATATTTTAAGACAGCAAGACACTTGACATTCATAAAAAATGCGAAACAAAGTCGCTAAAAATACTGGGCCCACTTCTTGCCTATGTTATGTAAGGAATACTAATATCATGTTATGCGCATGTGTGGAATTTATCGGGTGTTCCGTTCGTATTTTTAGAACGCCCTCAGTTTTTCTACACGTAAAGTTACGAGACCTCAGATTCTGCATGTTTTAAGAAGTTTATCGGAATTAATAGCAAGGGAATTGCACGAAACTCTTTTGCAAACACACGTACAGTAGTTAAGAACGAAACATAAGCCAAAATCTATGCCAGCTAATTTCCTTATTAAGTAACGTTTTCTTCACAACACAATAACTGATGATTTACTGTTTGAAAGGCGAGGCTGCTTTCGACCGTATATACAGCCTTATTTCGTACCGCACAGGAAATACGAAACGTATCAGTTATGAAGTTAATTTGTCTAATGGACGTTCAAGGAAATGGTCCGTATTTATTTTGAGTGAACTGCTTGCAACTGTGTGCGCGAATTGTCAGCCCCTTGGCTGTAAACTGAGTGGCATATCTGAGTGTCACCACACAGCAACGCGTTAATCCAGTAGACCAAATGGTTACGAGTTTTATTGCCGTTCATTTTTAATGAGCTGTAAAAACCCGATCTATAAATAGCGAGTATACAAAATCAGATAGCCATGTCACTGGGTTAAAATCATTTCTGCCACATTCAAATTGTTCTTCTTTTCTTATATTGAGTGATATTCTCGGAAGGCGCCATAACTTTCATTGCTTGTATTCGGTGAACGCTGTGCGAAGCAGAAAGTTAAAACAAACCAAGAGACACACCTGAGGCAGGCCTGTAACACAGCATCCAGTCTTCGTGAGTAACATAGTTCGATCCAGCCGTACTGATGTGGGAATGATTTAAAATTGTTGTAATATTTTTGTCCTCTTTTCTTCGGTTAATACAAGATGAATCCAGTGATATTGATGTTGTTTTGTCTGACTGTTGTGATGGTAGTGACAAACAGTAATGGTAGTGCGTGATTGAGTGTGTGTGAGTGTGTGAGAAAGTTTGTGAAAGTGAAAATTGTTTTCGATTCATTGTGTTCACAGCTGATATGATATCTGTATATACTTTCTTTTGTACATACCTCTCTTTAAAAGTTGATAACTCCAAAATAAAAAATATATAAAAAGATATTTACCGACATTTGTTGTTCTCATTGTTGTCCGCCATACTTTACTTTCAGGCCATCATTAACCCTTCAAAGACGAAACGCATTCTGTCTAATATAAAGACTCAGTGCGTACCGCGCAGTAAACACTCCAAGTTTTAAAAACCAATCATTTGATGACGTGTCAGGTAAAGCTGCAGATTGTTCCCACATGAATACAAAACACATAAACGCAATGTGAGCACCATGGAGAACCGATTACAATTAAGCCTGGTGGTACGTGAAGTTACCGCTAGGCTTTAGAAGGTTAGTATTGTGTGTTGATAAAAATAGAAAACACGTGTAGTGATTTACATAGGCGGTCAGAGAGTAATGTCGTATGAATAAAGACACTGAATTTGAAACAGAAGAGCTTCCATCGTTAATTTCCGTCAATTAACCTTTTAAAGCCTAGCGGTAACTTTACATACCGCCAGGTTTAACATCAAAAAATTCTACGTGGTGCCCACATTACGTTTATGTGTTTTGTACGGATCTCAGAACAAACAGCAACTTTTGCCTTATAAAACATTAACAGACTGGTTTTTATAACCGAAGTGGAGAGTGTTTACAGCGCGGTACGCACTGAGACCTTATATAAAACAGATACGCATCGTCTTTAAAGGGTTAAGATCTATCCCAAATTGTCCCGACATCTCCTTCCCGTGTTGTGCTTGATATCTGTAAACGTATGACTGTCTTCCCTCTGCAGCATACAGCCGTTAAACGGATCGAAAACGTCACATTTTGTGGAACCGCGGGGTTCACTACCCCAACGACAAGACCCGCCTTTCCGCTTCTTACCCTCAGCCGACTGGATCGGGTCTGGCGTCACATTCTCTCTCTCTCTCTCTCTCTCATCAGTGTCCTTCCGCTTACTTTTACGTCTCACAGTAACAGGCGAGGGACATGACAACGAAGCTGCTCATCGTGTAATTTTCACCAGTCTCCAGCCACTTCCAGCTACGCCCAGATATTCTCACCGCCCTCATCACAAGCACCTTTAAGTTGCGTGGACCTCCAGGTCACGACGGCCGTGAGGATTCATGTTATTATGACACCGTGTAGTTTGGTAGGTGGGCACCGACGTTTCGGAGGAATAAACTGCCGTAGTTTTCAGAGCAGAGAATGAAGATAAGCGGCAGTGTGTACCCGCTGAAGGTATTAGTGACCTACCGGACCGCACGGTGTCATAACCGTGACTCCGCAGACCGCACGGTGTCGTGATATGAACCTTCAGTCAGTGTGCGTCACGCCTAGTGTCACCCTGTATGAAGCTGATCGGTAAGTACTGTGTCACTGTGTTGTGTGTGTTAATTTGAAGCCCCAAATGGCGTGTGGATGCTGCAGTGTCATATATTAGCGAATCTCAGCAGTGCGGTTCATTTAGTTCAGCAGAGTCCTGTGTCTGTACGGAGGCCACGGAAAGCAGTCCCACGGATCGATTTCCTGCATGTAAACTTACAGCAGCTACGCTGCCCCTTTCCGCCTAATTCCATGTATTTCTCTCAGTCGTCTGCTGTTGTGTTGACACGAATTATTTATAGTGATGATAACCTTCGCTAGTGACGAGCGTTTTGGGCTCGTCGATTCAGGCCATGAGGGCTGGAGGGGAATACAGTAGTACGCAGAAACGGGGCAGTCTCAGGAATCGTCATCATCCATGGGACGTCTTTGCGTCACCTCAGTACATGAGGAATCACTTGTTAGTCACGTTCTGTACAAAACACAGCTGTGGATAATCAACCAGTAATCGCATTAAACCGTCCGAGCACGCGTCATATTTTGTGGACAACCTACTTCGTCACACTGCTACACGTTTCGACCAAGCTCTGTCATCATGAAGGAGTTCATGCGTTTTAAAAGGGTATTGCAGTCGAACCCGGTTATAACGACATCGGTTTAAGCGACACCTCGTATATAGCGTCAGATATTCTGTGGCACCAATTAATTCCTCAATATTAACCATAACGTTATACCACTCGGTTATAACAACACTCGTTTATAACGACACAAAATGTGCGGTCCCGTTCATGACGTTATAACCGAGTTCGACTGTATTAAAAGTGTACAATTTTTTTTTGTCATTTGAATGCTGTAGGTTGGAAGGTTGCGGCAGTACAATATGGTACTTGTCTTGCCTAGGATTTCGTATATATTAGCTCATGTTAAAATACAGGGTGTTCTCGTGAAAGTGTGTGTGTGTGTGTGTTTTAATTTTCTGTTTATGCTATGGATATTTTTGAGGGGATGAGGGATGTCGGAACTTGGAGATCCGTTGCTGTTGGACTCTGCACGCATGGCTGTGTGTCGTGATTTATACCGACAACACTTGCCGTCCGACTTGATCCTTCGGGAGCGGCTGCAAACAGCAGTGTGACTGCCTGTGGAGTGGTACAAGGTAGGCCAGAAGGTAAAGACGTGCTGTAACACGGATATTAGATTGTAAAACTTTCAGTAACTTCCACTTAATTACACACCCCTGCAGACAACAAAGCCTTGCCGACACATACAAAGACATACGAAGGGCGTTGTTAATAAATGTGGCAGTATTTGACTGTTGCTGAGTTGTGATAGCGATTTATCTTAACGATCCTAGCGGCCAGTCTGTGTACTAAACATGTGCTACTCTGAACAGCCTGTAATACTGCTTTTTCCGGGTCGCTCCCTGACTTTAGATTGTATCACAAAGCAGTGGGTGCGTCGCTGATGTAGGATGAAATTCAAGGAAATGCCGGAAATAAATAAACTGTGTTGTTCGACATAACAGCATGTCTGTTGATTACAATGCACTGTAAGGTGGCGGGGAGCTTTAAACGTAATTGGGCATTTTACACATGTACCGGACTCATGGAGTTGGCTTTCTGAAAAAATGGGGAAACACATTTTATCTACGCGTTTGTTGGTTTTTGACGGAAACTAACCCAAACAAAATGTGAATGTAAGAGCATCGCGACTCTAAAATTGTCAGCGATGATCTGTCACGTTCGGAGTCATTAAATCTTTGGGCTTCGTTCGGTACACCGTGTTGAACCCTTACAGACTAAGAATGACCCGAATTATATTTAAACATTCAGTCCGTATCGCGCAGTAAACACATCACGTCTCGCTTATAAAAACCAGTTAATGCTGTATAGGGAAATAATCGCTGCTTGTTCTGAGATCCACACAAAACACATAAATACACTGTGTGGGCAGAACGTAGAATTTGTGAATGTTAAACCTGGCGGTACATATAGCAACCACTGGGCTTTAAAGGGCTACAGTCCGTACCGCGCAGTAAACACACTCCGTCCCGGTTATAAAAACCAGTCAGTTAATGCTGTATAGGGAAATAATCGCTTTTTGTTCTGAGATCCACACAAAACACATAAACACACTGTGTGCGCAGAACGTAGAATTGTTGAATGTTAAACCTGGCGGTACATACAGTAACCACTGGGCTAAAACTGAAAAGGTAAAAAGGGAAATCAAAACAACTTTTCAGGGGCGATATCGATTCCCGTCGTCAGGCAAAGAGTACTGATTTGAGCCCAATAAGAAAAGCTGTGGGTTCAGATGTTAAGAGCAGAATTTCTGTCAGACCCAACTCAGTACGTGTTTCCCATTTCTTTTGTTTGGGGACTGGGAACGACGCTGTCCCCAAAACGTTGTTTTAATATTCATTTTAAACACGAGACATGAGACAAACCCCAAAGATTGAATGACTCTAACCATATTAACAATCATATTGAGTGCACATTTCAGTTGTCACGGCGGTGACGAAATGTTACTATCGTCTGGGACGTGACGTCGTTTAGCCTAGTGAAATTTACCGAAAGTCTGGGGGAACTTGCTGCCTGTATCTTCAGGGGGTGTCCCTGCAGCTTTGGTAAATTTATACACACTACACGGAGTCGTATGTCAGAAGAGGCAGTCTTTGTGTCGATATATTTCTAGGTACAATTTTCTTTCTTATTTTAATATGGCGTCAGTTACGCCCCACAGTTTTGTCTTGCATTGTGTTCAAACATACGTTTATTGGAAGGAAAATCCGGGTGTCACAGATTCTATTCCCACCACCACATCTTTATGTCGCTAGATTCATAAGTACGTTCGTAAGGAATGTAGTGTGACACACCTGTACGTACGTCGGTAATTATATACGGTGCCATCGTCATTCCGAATCTCCAAGTTCAAGAAGCACAATACAATGCGGGCTTCACAACGCTCCTGTAATAACATTTTACACAACGCCTCTAGTTTCCCTTTTAAACTCTTAACGAAAGAAAATTTCATTAATCATCTTAGACATGTAGCTTCCTTCTGTATTTCTCAGTTCCTTTGTCATGTTGCTTCTCATGGAAGTGAAAAGCTAGCTTCACGATAAATTGTATGCACAAAGTCAGGAGGTGCGGAGGGTGGCCTATGTAAGAGACAAAAGGGACGGTTGGGGGAGGGAGGGGCGGTTGTAGAAAAGAGATGAGAGGGAGCAAGGTGGAACCAGAGAACACGTCAATAAAGCTGAACTACAAGGCATTACGAATCGTGGATAATTATCGGTAATAAGTGTCAGTAAAGAGAACTGTGCAACAGAATTGTGTTAGTTTAACCCTTTAAAGACGAATCGTATCTGTTTTATATAAGGACTCAGTGCGTACCGCGCTGTAAACACTCTCCACTTCGGTTATAAAAACCAGTCTCTTAATGTTTTATAAGGCAAAAGTTGCTGTTTGTTCTGAGATCCGTACAAAACACACAAACGCAATGTGGGCACCACGTAGAATTTTTTAGTGTTAAACCTGGTCGTACGTAAAGTTACCGCTAGGCTTTAAATGGTTAAGCTTCTCAACCACAAAATTCGTTTAAATAATATTTAAAAATGTGGTTCTTGTTTTGTGAGTTATTTAACGTGGCTGTCAGTGTCGGAGCCAAGCGTACGGAGTGACACGGTGACTAATGAGTGACGAAGAGCGGAAAGGGTTTGGAGGAAGCCGCTAGAAGTCCGTGTGTCAGCGGAGTCACAAACGAGCCACCTCCCAGACACAAGACTGCACTAACCTGCTTCGTAGAAAACCGATTCCTACCTCACAGTAAACACATTGTACCTCGAGGATTCAGTCTTCTGGGATGTGACGCCATGTCGTTGGGTGGGTTCCGACGTTTCGGAGAAGGATAGAGATTTCTTGTTCAAGGATTAAACAGTCCATTATGTGTATTGCCTAACCCTTGATGAAGGCATTGTGTTTGTACGAAACGTCGGGAAACACGTAGCCAAAGATACAGCGTCACACCCCAGAAGACTGAATCCTCAACCACACCACTGTGATGACATCTGAGACGCACTGTCGCCGCTACAAAAAACCAGTCCGTTAAGGCTGCGTGGTAAAGTCGTCTCTGTTTATTCCGAGTCACTGCAACCTTCGCACAGCGGCCGAAATAGCGTTGACCAATGCTGCGAAGATTCATAACAAACTAACTAACTAACTAACTAACTAACTAACTAACTAAATGGAGCAGAGGCCTTCTTGAGAAGCTAGCAGTTTCCCAGCTAGTCAAGAAATTCCCCGCATTTTATCGAACCCGGAGGTTCATTACCGCATTCACAAGAGCCCTCCACCTGTCCCTATCCTGAGCCAGCTCAATCCAGTCCATGCCCCCATCCCACTTCTTAAAGATCCATTTTACTATTATCCTCCCATCTACGCCTGGGTCTCCCACGTGGTCGCCTTCCCTGAGGTCTCCCCACCAAAATCCTGGATGCACCTCTCTTTTCCCCCCTACGTGCTACATGCCCCGCCCATCTCATTCTTCTCGATTTTATGATAAATTCATAATATTACATCAAAGAGCGAAGCTTGAATATTGTGTGCCGAGAGCTGTCGTTTTGTTTTTGTGCCATTTATCGATTGACTTCAGTTTTAGTGATACTAACTGTCGGCCACGGGAAGTAATGATGCATTATGCTGGCAGCGTGTGCATGTGGCCACTGGCGGGTGTTACGTCGTTCAGCATATTAGCAAGTGGTTCTGAATTTAGACCGCACCAATAACAGGCAGCGGGAGGCAGGCGCTGTCCACGTTAGCCAAAGGCTTTCACGCCGTGCCTGTAGATAGCAGCACTACTCAAGTTCAGTATCTGAGCGTAGAGGTGCTGGCTGTACAGCAGTGTTTGAGTTTACATCGTCCAAATTCAGTGAAAGGGCCATATCGAAACGCAGCCAAGGGCTATAATGTACAGGAGGGGGGCAGGGTGAAATAACTGCAGCGCGATATTTGTGAAGGTAAAGGTAAAATTATCCCTGTGCTTATTTAAGTATCGCGTGATGAAGAGGTATGGGGGGAGTGGAGGTATATCTCCAACTCTTTGAGACCAGCACTAGATGCAGATAAGGAATCATCTTTCCGCCTCGGCCAGTTCAGCCCCTGCAATACAATCGAAACCCCATCCGTGATCGTCCAGCTTGTAGCCTAGCCACCACCTGGTTCAGCATTAAACAGCCAACGGTTTCTCAGTTCTGGAGTAAAATGTGCGGGGGATTAGTCTTGTTTTTATCTTGCGTTTTAGTCCGCTTTGTCCCATCTTGCTGTGTAAACGGTACGGTTAACGTTCACGCTAGCACAAGGTCATGAATGCTCGGTGGGGGAGCAGACGTATAGCTCTACTCTTTCTTTAACCTCGACGCTAGATGGGGTGGGTGGTCGACGCCACGCCCCGGCCGCTTTACCCGCGGGAATGACCCGGTACCTATCGTGCAGGATGGATGGTCTCCAGGGCAGGTCTGGATGGGTGTGGAAAATATCGCGCCCCCACCGCGATTCGATCCCCGGACCGTCCAGCCTGTAGCAAGTCGCTATACCGATTACTGCGGTATTATGGCTGCATCTTGCTGCGTAGCACTGGATATTTGGGGCGTACTGGCGCGGCCGAACGCCGTCCTTCTGGGTGTATCCACAGTGACGAGGCAAACCGGGCAAATAAAACTGTAAAGGTTCCCCTGTCTACGAGCAAGCATATTGGAAAGTCCCTGAATTTGCGGGGAGGGGTGGTGGGGGCAAAGAGTGGTGCTTGAAAATTTAATGCTGTCACATCAAAGTATTCACATACAGTTTTTGTAGTGATTTTGAGTCCTTTTTTTTTTTTACGTATAAACTTGAACAGCAGACGGGGAGGGTAATGTGTGGTTTGAACACGGATCGAATGTCATCATTTCCCATCCCAATTGGCCAGTCAACAGCACAGGACAAAGTTGTGCTTGACAAATCATCGCCGCTGATCATATTCCGTCTGGTAACAAACACTAGTGCAATCTACCGTCAAGTGCCGAACTGCACAGTGCTTTTGTCTCATGAAATGCACAGTGGTTACTAGACGTACCATCGGCTTCAGCATTTGACTCTCTGCGTTCTGACAAATGTGTTTGTGTGTTTCGTGCGATTCTGGAATTAAACAGCGCTGATATCCGTATGCAGGAATAACCGGTTTGCCTTTGTATTCCAAACTGTAAGGCAGCAGTGAATTTTTAGGCGCGTTCGGAACATTGCGAAAGGCGACGGTTAGCTTCAGCATGTTTGTCTGTCCGTCCGCATGGAACAACTGGGCTCCCACTGAACGGATTTTCGTGAAATTTAGTGTTTCAGTATTTTTCGAAAATCTGTCGACAAAACTCGAGTTCTGTTAAAATCCGACAAGAATAACGGGTACTTTACATGATGACCTTTGTACATTTATGGTTTCACACAAAAGTTGTAGAGAAAATCAAACCACGCATTTTATGTTCAATAAGTTTTTTCTTTTTCTTTCGAAAATCGTGCCGGTTATGAGATAATGTGGAAAAATACGGTACAGCCAGACAGACCGCAGATGACGATATAATATGGCGCATGCGCACTGCATGTTGATAACTCAGGCTGCAGACACACTCGGAATATGTAATACTTATTGCATTTCCATAGCAACAATGGGTTACGCGAACGCGCCTCTCTGTTGCGTTTATACGTACATTGCCTATCCTGTTAAACCTTATTTAAATAAAATGGAGACGACACAGTTCAGTAACTACAGTGACTGGGCTACAGGGTGGACGACCAAGTAAACGTGGGTTCGATTCGCGGCAGGGGAGAGATTTGTCTGTACACCACAGTGCCCACACCAGCCCAACAGTCCACCCAGCCTTCTGTGCAGTGGGTACAGGGCACAGTTCGTGTGACGCTGAATTAACAGGAAATTGATGACCACTCCGCCTCCATTTTCCGAGTTTCAGAATGTGTGGATGAGCAAAACTGCCCCCCCCCCCCCCCCACCCACACACACACATTCATGACGGAGTGCTTAATGAAACGTGGCGAACTCTCCACCTGTTTACAGGGTCTTGACTCTGCAGAGGGTTGAAATGTTTCAAGAACCGTTGTTACTGTCATGTCATTTGGACTGTTCGTGTGCCCTTGGAACTTCTGAAACACGAGGCTAATTAAAACAGTTTAAAGATCAGTCAGTGACGATAGTTCATTGTTAAATGTACTTACCTCGTTTGAAGGACCAGTAGTGTACTGAGGAGAATCACGGCGCCTGTTCGTTGTATGTTTCAGAATCAGAACCTTAAGAAGGGCGGGACGAGAGGGGGCACTTGGGGCGCTCAATGCTGAGGGACGCAGAAAAAAATGTTTTTGTTTTTGAATTGTTTTTACACGCTAACTTATGCATTATTTGAGTAAAATAGTGTGTGATTATTGTTTTTTGTTATTTGCGTACTTTTTTTTACCAAAGTAACTGCTATGAAAGTATTGGGGGGGGGGGGGAGAGCGGAAAATTCTTGACTCGGGCGCAAAAAATAGCTATATACGTTGCTGGTCAGAATGCAAAAAAAATTCATGGAAATGGTGCGTATCATCTTCACGTAACTTAAAAATCGCCTGCCTTGGAGGCAACCAAATTATCTCTCAAAATCACAAATTTCACCAGAAAATAATAACCCCGGGGCCCCTGCTTCGAACTGCTGTTATAACGAGGACGAGCGGGCGGCAGCTGGGAACGTTCGAACACAGTAATATTTCATTTTTACCCCGAAATTAACATGTCTGTTAGTCCTGCATCACTTCCCGCTATCACCTGTTCTTTATTACCGCTCTCTCACCCTGCTGCAAAGGGTTGCAGGTATCAGAACTTCACTTCAAATTTATTACATTTAATATTAATAACAGTTGTCTCTCTGTTTAGCCCAAATTCCTCTCGAAAAGATTCCTAAGGATGCCGATTAAGGCCTGCAGTGCATCCTTTAGTCCGGTATCAGTTTATCGGACTATTGGAAGAACACGCTGCCTGAATTTTAACAGTAGAGTAGTCCCTTTTCTACCCTGAAGATGGATGCAGCGCGAATCTTAAAATTATTTTAAGCCCTATTTTCTCAATATTTTATGCTCCCTCCTCTTCGTTTATTATTTTAGCTGTTTTTATCGTGGTTTAACCACTAAAATATTAGCCATTAGAGCCTTAAGATTTTCATGGAAGTGTGATCTAGGATCTCGGTGTTCTGGAATGTGACGCTGCGTCGCTAGATGCTTACCGACGTTTTGTAAAGACCATGTCACCATCTTCAGGGGTCCAGTGGGCCACTAAACACTTAGATTAAGAGGAAGGCGATACGTTCCTTCCAGACGCTGGAGACTACTAACAGCTAACATGTAACTAACTAACTAACCAACCAATCAACTAACTAATTCCTCAGCTATCCCAGGAATTGCTCGCGTGAGATATGCTCTCGTCTGGGGTGTTACGCAGCGTCGAATGGCAATCCTCTACCGGCGTTTCGGGACAAGGTATCGGTCCCATCTTCAAGGGTGAAGAAGTCCTTTTCTTCTTGGACGCCGCGTAATGCCCCAGAAGAGCGCAGATCTCATCACCGTCGCGGCGGACACCTGAAATAGCGAATTTGTCACACTTTTGGAACCTGAAGATTTACTGCTAGTTTCACAATAGCCCACGAATTGTCTCGGTCCTGAGCCAGATCAATCCAATTCATGCCCTCCCAACCAGTTTCTTTAAGATCCATTTTAATATTCTCCCATCTACCCCCAAGTCTTCCAATTGGTCTTATTCCTTCAGGTTTCCCCATAAATATTCTGTATGCATTTCCCACCTCCCCACAGGTGCCACATGCCTTGCCCTCCACGTGTTCACGCGATGATTACACGTGACCACGTGTGTGTGTGTGTGTGTGCGTGCGTGTGTCCGCAACTTTTTGTTTGATAACTTTACTGAGGGGAATCTGAGCACAACAATAGAACGGAGAAAACTACAGTGAGGAGCTTCAGAATTTGTACTTCTAACCAGACATTATCAGAATGACCAAATGAAGGAAGGTGATATGGGCGGTACATGTAGCATGCATGGGAGGTAAGAAAAATCCAAATAGAACGTTTGGTAGCAAAATCTGAAGGAAAAGAAGTCCTTGAAAGACCTAAGCATAGAGAGAGGATAGAATTAAAATGGCTCTTCCAGACACGGAATGGGAATTTGTGGATTGGATTAATCTGGCTGAGGATAGGGAGGGACCAGTAATTATTTAAACTTGTTAGTGGACCTTAGCTTCACAAATTTGAGGGACTTTAAAGGATGTTAGTGCGGTGTGCCATTTGTAACAGAAATCAGAACAAAACCCGTCCGAACACAACTGCGTTCCGCATGTTACACCAAGTAACGCGTTGCGACTGACTGACGTCATCTGCAGGGGCACTGTTCTTGCTTTTTTTGTTTAACTAAAATAGTCAGGTGAATGATAAACGCACTGTAGACGGAAGTTCTGTATTCAACGCTATAGTACAATGGGACCTTGAGTGAGGGCAGCACCATGCAACGATCGATGCCTTCACTATGTAAACAAGTTGTTACGCATTTCGTAACCAGTCCAAGGCTAACCCGCACAGCGTGCAGATACGGCACTACCGCTCAGGCAGATGTGAGTATCAATACAACTGTTATGATTTTTAAATTTAAATTGAACGTCAGTTCGTTAGTTATGAAAACATACTGTAATTACTGCGTGCATGCTGTAGGCGGTCAACGCCGTACGTCATTTAACAACTACTCTTTGGAACTTGGAAAGAATCTACAGTGACTTACCGAATTGGTGAACATGCTGTGACGGCTTGTAGCAACAAAAGAAGCTAATACAAATATTTGTAATAGTGCGGGGATACCTTTCTGCACACGTATCATTTCGGATTTTTACCGTAACAGTTTTAACATTACTATCACATTTTAGGGACTTTTACCCATTCCTCAGTATGTTTTGAAAAATAAGAATTGTGAACCTGAAGATGACCTAAAGCGGTCGAAACACTTTGTTCTGTGCAATAAATGGAACGTAGTTGCGTTTGGATGGTTTTTGTCTTGATTTTTAAGAGAATTTCTTGAGTGGTGGAGGAAATCCTGTCTTCTTAAGCGGGGCAATTCTAAATGCAGGTGCGTAATACAAGTATCAGAATACGTTACATGACACTTGCCATTACAACCAGTGTTTGTTACGTGCAAATGTAACAAGTGTTGGCACAGACACAGTGTTGGATGTCCTGGATGAGGACTGTGCTAAATGATCCAACTGCTAAGCAAAACTTCATGGAGGAAAATTATTCATAATAAATGATATTTGCTGAAGTACTAAAGAAATTCTGCCTCTTATAGAAACCCAGGGTTCAATATCGTGTTCACGTAAATGCATCATATATTGTGAGGATGTAGTGGGGGCATGGAGAATATAGGTGCAGTTGCCGTATTTTGGGCAGGGAGGGTGCAGGACGTGCAGAGGTTTGTAGCCACGTGGTGTGCAAACATTCAGTTTGCGTCGCACAAGACATCGTGGTTTGTTACACACACCGGCAGGTCACCGTTTTTTGTGGAGGTCACTGTGAGAAGCACACAAAAGCTCTGGGGGCACGACGTGCACAGTTCTTTGATGTTAAATCATATTTTACGTATAATTAGGTCTGTGGTTTAAAGTTTTAAAGATGGAGACATGTAAAGGAAGTGAATGCTGGACACAGGTTTTAGTGGAACCTGGTTAGAACACCCAGCAGGCATTTTGAGAAATGCTGTTTGTAATATGGAGAAGCAAATTGTCAGCGGAACACAGCAACAGAGTTAAAGGAGATGGTATAAAACGATGAGAGAAGAAGCAAAAGACAAACCAAAAGACAGTAACGGTGCGGAAGGCAGTTCAAAAGGTGTTTTTATCAGAAAATTTTAAAATTTTGTTTGTAGCATTATAGCTTAACATTTTTCTTCAAAACTTCATTTTTTAAAAGTTGTTTCTTTATTTATTTTCTTATTTGTTGAATGTGTTATGCTCAAAATTTTGCTGTACGTTCGATTTATCTTGACAGTTATATGACATTTTGGATTTTCATAGCGCTGAGAGTTGTGCTGTGTTCATAGGTTCATGGCGCTGCGTAGTGCTGGTAATGCAGGCCGGGGGGGGGGGGGGCGAACACTGTTCTGCCCTGAAGGTGCAGGCAGTAGGACTCTGAAGATGACGCCGTGTCTGTTATCAACATTTCTGTGGCGCTTCCTCCTTCAGTTTGCAGGTTTCAAGAAGTTGCAAAATGGCGGTTGACGCGGTTTCGCGTTCTACAAGAATGGAATTTTCAACACATCAAATTTTGCGAGTGTCATATGAGCCGCTTATCTCCACTTACCAGACTACACGGTGTCAATATCTTTATGCAGCCACAGGATGGGATGGTAATGCCAGCTGTGGAAGAACAACATTTCCTCGCCCGTTGCTCAAAAGGTTGGTGTAAGTGAAAAATTTTGTTTAAAGAGTTGGCTCTATGTGTGACTTAGGTTCAGCCGTGCTGTTTACTTGGATTCGGTGTAGAATGTACCGCTCTGTTCAGTCACCAAATGCACTCCGTTGGCACAGCTGCTTTAGTACAAACCTACAAAAGCGTTATAGTCGTCCGAGGCTACGTGTTCCGGAGTATATGGGCCATCTTCAAGTCTTGTTGCTGGCACAGGGGCGCACACAGAATTTTTCGTTGGGGCGGAGGGCTAACCCTGAGGCTATGTATAATTTACGTTTGATTTTAAAAATTATGTTACAAAAATCATGCTGTAAGCACAACATAACGCTGCCTGCAACTACATTTATATACATACAAATATAACTACACGTGCCGTTACTCAGTCACAGAGTCCTGTCTTCTTGTTTTTTTTTTAATTTCATTAGTTTGTTTTTCAAAATTCTAATGTACTAGTCATCAGCCGAGTTCAGTGGCTGATTCGGCTAAAGGGGAAAACACGTAAAACTTTTGATATCATAATATCTACAAAATGTGTTTTTTAAATATCGGTTTTGGGGAGTTTGGGGGGGGCTGCAGCCCAGCAGACCCCCCTTCGGTGCGCCCCTGTGCAGGCATAATGTTGCTCTGTTGACCTTGAACGTACCACCTGTTTAATGCCAGCAGCTTAGACGGGCCAGCTGTGAGTCATGCAGCGTTTATTGTTACATAGAAGGTGCAACCTTATTTAAAGGTTTACAATTACAAGGTTAAAACAATGTAAAATTCAACATAAGTGCTACGTAAAACGTAAAATTTACCGCGCCAGGTACTGCAGTTAAGAGTTTTTATGCTTGAATTAGTCAAGCGTCTGGATGTATACAGGACAGGTTTTGGCTTCCGAATTTTGTTATGTTCTGCGTGTGCTCTGTGCGTTTGGCAAAGTCACTTCGAATAAACTACTGAAGTTAGTAAACATTTAATTAAAATGCAGTAATTAACTGTGGACGTGCCATTTAAGGTCAACATTTTGGTGCGTGTTGGTTGCGATCGACTGAGGGTGTTCGAGAATAGGGTGCTGAGGGGGATATTTGGGCCTAAGAGGGACGGGGCGACAGGGGAGTGAAGAAGACTACATAACGAGGAACTTAATGACCTGTACTCATCACCAAATATTATTCGGGTAATCAAATCGAAAAGAGACGGGCGGGGCACGTAGCACGTATGGGGGAAAAGAGAGGTGCATACAGGATTTTGGTGGGGAGACCTGAGGGAAGATGACCACTTGGGAGACCCAGGCGTAGACGGGAGGATAATATTAAAATGGTTCTTCAAGACGTGGGATGGGGGCATGGACTGGATTGAGCTGGCTCAGGATAGGGACAGGTGGCGGGCCGTTGTGAATGCAGTAATGAACCTCCGGGTTCCATAAAATGCGGGTAATTTCTTGACTTGCTGAGAAACTGTCAGCTTCTCAAGAAGGCCTCTGCTCCATGGAGTTAGTTAGTTAGTTAGTTAGTTAGTTAGTTAGTTAGTTAGTTAGTTAGTTAGTTAGTTGAGATCTTACTGTCTGCTCCGAATAACTGTGTAACGCGCGATGCCGGTTGGCAGCTGGCTGCAAGTGACACACTCCTGTCTGCTGCCGATTTACGTATCTCCCACGTTACGGAGTTCTTTAACGCAGTAGTTGCGACCTTGCGTTGCGCTGTGGACCTCAAAACTGTGTTGTGCAGTGGCTTGGTACCACGGTAAACAACACGTAAGGGAATCAGGCCCTGAAACCTGCCGAAGTTTCGGGAATACGTGTATATATGCCAGGCACCAGGTCACTCGAGCGTCTGATATTTGTGGGTCCCCAGTATGGAACACGCTTCATGTACCCTCCTGGCGTCTAATTTTGAGGTGGCTTCTGCATTTTCGTAGAAGTTGTCCCACGTATATATTTCTTTCACACCGTGTCGTGTTTGATTGCTAACCGCATCACAAAGCGACCAGAGCTGGGGTAACTCGCTACGGGATGGACGGTTCGGGGTTCGAATCCCGGTAGGGTACTGGGGGCTCACTGAGCTTCATATTCTTTAGTTATCAGGGTTATTTTCAGGGGTAAAGCGGTCGGAGCGTGAAGTTAACCACTGACCATCTAGTGAGGAGGTTAATCATCACTGGCGCTATACGACAGCTCCCCCTATACGCTTTTATGGCCTTGGACAGGGAAAAACTTTACCTTTTTACATTTTCTCCATTATTTTTTGTCTTTATTCTGAGCTTTATTTGTGCTGCGTAATATGAACGGTGCTTTGTAACGAGTAGCTTCGCCGTATTTGCCTCTCGGCCATCATTGAATGGATTTTAGTGAAAATATTTGATGTTTCTTTGCAAGTTTGGTGAAGAACGCCTAAAATTCAGTCCGTACCGCGCAGTAAACACACTCCGTCTCGGTTATAAAAACCAGTCAGTTAATGCTGTATAGGGAAATAATCGCTGTTTGTTCTGAGATCCACACAAAACACATAAATACACTGTGTGGGCAGAACGTAGAATTTGTGAATGTTAAACCTGGCGGTACATAAAGTAACCACTGGGCTTTAAAGGGCTACAGTCCGTACCGCGCAGTAAACACACTCCGTCTCGTTTATAAAAACCAGTCAGTTAATGCTGTATAGGGAAATAATCGCTGTTTGTTCTGAGATCCACACAAAACACATAAATACACTGTGTGGGCAGAACGTAGAATTGCTGAATGTTAAACCTGGCGGTACATAAAGTAACCACTGGGCTTTAAAGCACTGCTCGTGAAGCCACTCCATCAACCACCACCATATCCGTTCCTAACAGAAGGTCCCCTGTCAGTGCAGCCCGTCCTGCACAGCTAATATGTATGCAAATGAAGGTTTTTAATAAATAATTCAGCCTTCAGTTATGCTGTCTAATTTAGCGGAATTAATTTGTGCTAAAGATAATTTGATTCCTTGCTCAGTACAGCCTGAGAACTTAGAAGACGGAGCCAGATCACGTGAGCATAAAATCGGCATGTTTTTGTTTTTCTTGTAGGCCACCATTGGACCACATTTAACTCTACAAATTACAGGCTACACGTATATAATACACACTTTACATATATATATTTGCAGGTCGTCTTTTCTGTTAGCATCCGTTTCAATATTGCCACAGGATTTGGAGGTGTTTTATGTTGTGTGTTAGGAGAAACCGTCGAACAGACGCCAGTTCGCCCGTGACGCAGTGTTTTTGGTATCGTGTCGTATGATAAGTTAAACCCTGTTCTAGTCTGCTGTAGATGTCTGCCTTTCCCGAATTTCCGACAATTCCCTAGCGTAGAACAAAAAAGTACAGAAAAAGTCTCCCGGATAACAACGAAAGTGATCAGAGCTTTCCTATCACCAGTTAATCCTTTGTAGTTCCTTTCTTCTACCACCAGATGATGCTGTAAGCAGTCTGTTTCCTCCTAAAACAAGACGATACCCACATGACAAATGTTTAAAAAATTGCACGAGGAAACACACCAAGGTTCGAAAAATGGGAAAACGAGAATAAAATAGCGTTTTGTATTTTTTCAATGTCTGAGACATTACGGCCTTAAAAGATGAATGAATGCGTGTCAGGTTTTGGAACGGTTTTTTTTATAGAACTGTTCTTTCGTTCTTGGGGTCACTTCCAAATGTTCCTTGTGAACTTCTCTGTCCACATTTCTCTCCTCTCTGCCACGCCCCGACCAGCGCTGGAATTCTGCCCGATACCTATTAACTGGTTACTGAGTTTGAAACCGCTGCAGCACGGACCTGTCCACTCACTGCGTTTAATTGCTGTAGAATGGAAAGTTATGGCAACGTCGTCTTTACGAATCTGAATTGTATGTGTCCAGTGTTCTATCGTTTCGTTTCGCAGTCCTTCCCTCTTCTACCTACTTGTTCACAGCAGGTGTCGAGGTTGTTTATTTTCACTTGATCATACTCAGACACACATGACAGTCGGTAGGACTCCTCTGGACGAGGGATCGGCCCGTCGCAGAGACCTCTACCTGACAACACAAACACTGTACAAGAGACAAACATCCATGCTCCCGGTGGGATTCGAACCCACAATCCCAGCAAACACTCCGCCGCAGACCTATGCCTTAGATCACGCGGCCGCTGGGATCGGCGTGTTCAATTGTAAGGTTTTAAATCGGCTGTTAGTTTTCACTTGCCGACGGTGTAGGCTTGAAGTTACTTTTCTCTTCCAAGCGGAATTAAGGGTTTTGATGTGACGTCATACAAAGCAATTACAAGCATTCAGTCAGAACAGTACGGTGTGTTGTCTTTGCCTTTGTCCTGATTACTGCAACTGTCGCGGTATGTCCCGATGCAGGCTTCCAGTGCGGTAGAGCTACCGTACCCGGTGTGGCTATAAAACAAAAGACCCTGCACACCATCTTGCTACTGTTATAACCTAAAGGTTACTACTTACACCATTCGTAATGGTTTTTACTTTGCTTACGCTTGTTTGGCTGATTGCCGGAAGTTTTAAGTGAGTTTGCATCACGTGGAACAACGCTGTGGGTAAAGTGCGTGGGTTATGGGATGACACCACCGTTTCGGTGGCAAATACTACCTCCATCTTCAGAGTAGCCGTTTGAGGTAGTATGTTTTTTAAAGGTTTGTAACCGCCTACCAGACTTCACGGTGTCATCCCAGAAGACAGTATGAATCTTCATCACCACGGTACACTCACACCTCATGCAAGATCCGTATGTAGTATTTTGCGAGCATAGTGTGCACAGGCTGCTTTCTTACAAGATGCGACGCCGTGTAGTCTGGTACAAAGGTACCGACGTTTCATAGGATCTTGCTACCCGCATATGTCCTTATGGAAGCAGCAAGATCCTCTGAAACGTCCGTACACTTATACCAGACTACACGGCGTCACGTTCCGGAGTACATAAGTCCTGATTGTGACGCTCTGAAAACCTCAGTTGTCAAACGGCCTCTTGCTGGACGGTCAGAATATGTAACAGTGCTGTTACAGCTGCAGAGGCCTGCAGTATCGACTGAGATGGGAAGGGCATAATGGACACAAGAGTTAGGAGGGACGTAGCCGCGGCGTATTTGAAGGTCCTATTCTGTTATTGTACTGACGGCATTCAGTAATATTTCGGAATCAGTTCTAGGAAGAATGTAGAGCAAACAGCGCCACAGGCCTGTGATTTCAGCCTACTGCGCCCCACCAGGTGATATTTTTGTATTTTTAACATCGCTCTCGTGCACCCAAACGTTGACAGGCGTCGTTTTACTATACGTTATAGCCCATCGGCGTGGACGCTTTGCGACGGTGTGGGGGGAATGGAGGTCCGGCCCCAAATCTAACTGGGCTGTATTCCGCCTCCAGGCGTCCCACGTTTAACAGTAAATATTATTAATTGGGCAGTGTTTTTACTACCTGCCGTAGCACTGTCAGTGTAGAGGACAGGCTGTGGGCCGCGATTCGATTCCTGGCGGGTACAAATTTTTATATTCGTCACATCGTCCATATTACCCAGCCTCGCGTCCCAACGGTTACCGGGGTTCTTTCTTCAAGGGTAAAGCAGCCGGAGTGTGAAGCTGACTACTTACCCTTATTATCGATTACCGAGGTTAAGAATGAGTGGAGTTGTACTCTATCACAGATGGATGGGTAGGGCCATGAACGCCGGTTGTTTCATTGTCGGAGACCTGGCAGCAACAGGTTTCGGCTTGATGTTTGTTAAGCCACCTTCAGATTGAAGCAGAAAATCGTAGCATAGGAAAACCATGTAAAACTATACAGGGTGATTCAGGAGGAAAGGTCAGTATTTTGGGAGATGGTAATATCGGTCATTGTGAGAGGAAAAGTTTATATGACTGCGTGTCTAATTGTGAATGGCTACCGAGATGGAGCTGTATGAATCTACAGACGTAACTACGTTAGATTTTTGTTTGTGAGGTTGGATGAAGAGCGAAGTTTACAAAGGAGACGAATTGCCCGCTCGCAGTTTGGATGCTGCTGCCCGCGTAAAGAAACGTGAAGATCAACTCAGACGAGCAACACGCGGTCTTCGCACACGGGTTGCAAAGTGCGTTCAGTTTGACGGTGGGATTTTCGAACATTTATTGCGAACTGTAACAAATTTGTCATTTAAACATTACATTAAAACTAAAATTAAGTTAGCACCAAGTAATGTCGTTTCCCTTATTACCATTCACAATGCTTTTGTGTTTGTAGATTCAAACAGCTCTGTCTCAGCAACCATTCAGAATTAGACACGTGTTCATGTGAACGGTTTTTCTCAAAATCACCGATACTGTCACCTCCCAAAATATTGGCCTTTGCTTCTGAATCACCCTGTATATATTTATATTAACCCTTTAAAGACGAAGCGTATCTGTTTTATATAAGGACTCAGTGCGTACCGCGCTGTAAACACTCTCCACTTCGGTTACAAAAACCAGTCTCTTAATGTTTTATAAGGCAAAAGTTGCTGTTTGTTCTGAGATCCGTACAAAACACATAAACGCAATGTGGACACCACGTAGAATTTTTTAATGTTAAACCTGGTGGTACGTAAAGTTACCGCTAGGCTTTAAAAGGTTAAATAATTCATATCCCAGTTTTACATTTTTTGACAAGTATCTTCATTTCAGTTGGTCAAATATGCCAAAGTTATTACAATCATAAAAACTACCACAGTTGTTGTTACACAGCGTCTGTCGTTTCGGACAGGGCTCGCTACTGTCGTCTGTGCACCCAGGGTGCAGTCTACATAAACGTTCCAAAGCAAGAGGAAAAAATTTTGGACTGAATAAATATTTCGCAATTAATGTACAATAAGGTTTCGTGGTGTTAGCTCACGTGATTGTAGGGGGCCGGTCCCAGTGGCCGCGCGGTCTAAGGCGTAGGTCTGCGGCCGAGCGCTTGCTGGGATCGTGGGTTCGAATCCCACCGGGGGCATGGATGTTTATCTCTTGTACAGTGTTTGTGTTGTCAGGTAGAGGTCTCTGCGACGGGCCGATCCCTCGTCCAGAGGAGTCCTACCGACTGCGGCGTGTGTCTGTGTATGATGAAGTGAAAATAAACAACCTCGACACCTGCTGTCAGTAGGTAGAAGAGGGAAGGACTGCGAAACGAAACTATTATAGGGAAATAAAGGGAAGTACACTGTACAGGGGAATGTGGTGGGATTCAATACGTGGGACTGCTTTCAGTGGCCTCAGCATGATTTGGTTCCAATTTCTTACCAAAGGACGCCAGTTAATGGTTACGGTAAACACGATTAAATTTATGCTGCAGTTAGTTAAACGTAAATCAGCAGTGGATGTTGGAGACAGGTAATTCCGTCACATCATCAGCTCTATAATCAAAGTGTAATGTGTTTATTAGGCACCCAGGCTTGCTGCATAGGAAACACGTGAGAGTGTGCAGTCAGGTGTTTCCACTGTGACAGCGTAGCGCACAAATAGGCGTGCCTTCGGCAGGATTTGAACCTACCGTCGTTTGCAAGTAAAATTCTATGGGCAGCGTGTTAGATTCAAAATTGAGATCATAAACCGAACGCATGTGACATCTTATATATTTTGTACTATTTACTTCAGTGGCGTTGCTTGGTATACGGTTTGAAAATATCAAACTGATCGCTTTATGCATTGTCTCGAACTTACATGTTTTTCTGTGTCGTCAGACAGACGGAACGAAAGAGGCAGAGGAATTTAGTTGTTGTTGTTATTATTATTATTATTATTATTATTATTATTATTATTATTATTATGGGCATGAACGTGTGGGTCAGTCGTGCATTTCTTTGATGACTGCATGCCAAGTACTGAGGTTGTGAAATCTCGAAGGATAGATGTTAATCCTTAAAAGACTGTGGTTACTGTGTGGTCACATTCTTTAATATTCGAATCCCTTAACTGTACCCATGCAGTGTGTCTGTTTCGTCCGATTTTCAAAATATCTGCGATTATTTCCCTAAACAGCGTTAACCGGTTTGTGTTTGTAGTGTAGAGACATTGTGTTTACTGCGCGGTACGAACTGAATGTTTAAATATTTCAGTGAACCTCATGCTTCAGACAGTTACAGAGATTGCGAGTTTAGAATGAAAATGTGGCACGAAGAGGACGTGACGTATGTTAAGGCAGGGGTGCACAAATCACGGGCGATTAATTTTGTACTGTAGCGCCTAACATTTGTCGGTCGTCGGCACGGAACTTGCGTCATGTCACCCTTATGGCGCCTAGAAGTTTGAAATAACTCAATTTTTGAACATTTGTACACCCCCGTGTTAAGGTGTTATGTCCTTATTAATCTGTAGGAACTGAGTAAAATTGTGATACAACTCAGGATAATTAGCTGTTGCGTTTACAGGATTTCTGTTGTTAATACGTAACGGTTATTTACAACGTGGAGTAATTTCTCAAAAGAATAAGTTTGGATACAAGGAAGCTGTATATGTCTCGTCTTCTCTCTGTAAATGCTCCCTTAGCGCACCCCCCCCCCCCCCCCGCTTCCTACATCCTGCTAATTACCCTCATTGGTTCGCTCTGAGGTCTCTAAAGGCTGCCATTACGAAAGGTCGGCTTGATCTATGGAAACGGGATAGTTTGCGTCCGTCTACAAACGGTCAAAAAGTGTAGCAGCAGCGGCGCAGTTGGAGAGGTTAGGTTAGTGTTCATGTCAGTGGCTGGTCGCCTAACTCGGAGTGGTGCGGGAAAACGAACCCAAAACATTAGCTTAGCCGTAGTTATGCACTGTTATTGGTACGGACACTGTTGCTTGTAACTTACACGAAATTGCATTTCCATACCCAATCTACGTTGAGATCTGCGAACTTAAGGGATTTGACGCAGCGTAGAAATGTAGTTCAGCACCGACTTTTGAGGAAAATATATCGGTCCCAACGTCACGGGTCAAGTAGTCTGGACTGCTTCACCCTTGAATGTGGGACCGATAGATTGTCCCGAAACGTCGATATGGAACTATCATTCTACGTTGCGTAAAATCCTAGAAGTTGGCAGATCTCATTTACATCGCTACGGAAGCCTGAAATCGCACACCGTACGCTCATTGGCCGTGTAAACACTAATATTAACCAGAATTATATTTGAAGTCCCAGTCCGTGCCGCGCAGTAAACACACTCCGTCTCGGTTATAAAAACCAGTCAGTTAATGCTGTATAGGGAAATAATCGCTGTTTGTTCTGAGATCCACACAAAACACATAAACACACTGTGTGGGCAGAACGTAGAATTTGTGAATGTTAAACCTGGCGGTACATACAATAACCACTGGGCTATAGAGGACTACAGTCCGTACCGCGCAGTAAACACACTCCGTCTCGGTTATAAAAACCAGTCAGTTAATGCTGTATAGGGAAATAATCGCTGTTTGTTCTGAGATCCACACAGAACACATAAATACACTGTGTGGGCAGAACGTAGAATTGTTGAATGTTAAACCTGGCGGTACATAAAGTAACCACTGGGCTTTAAAGGACTCCAGTCCGTACCGCGCAGTAAACACACTCCGTCTCGGTTATAAAAACCAGCCAGTTAATGCTGTATAGGGAAATAATCGCTGTTTGTTCTGAGATCCACACAAAACACATAAATACACTGTGTGGGCAGAACGCAGAATTTGTGAATGTTAAACCTGGCGGTACATACAGTAACCACTGGGCTTTTAATGGTACAGTTCGGAACGAAAACAACTATAGTTTGGTTTCTTAGGAATACATTCATCTTTGAATATTTTTAAGCAGAAAATTTTAGCAGTGTATACATAGTGAATGATTGGACCTAACAGAATGTAACAGCAGACTGGAGAAAATTGCATAACGTGGAGCTTCACGATTTGAACCCTTTAAATACGAGTATTAAAACGGTTATCAAATCAATGAGAATGAGATTGGCAAGGCATGTGGCACGCGTGGGACAGAAGGAACACCTAGAAAACTTTGTTCGGAAAACCTGACGGAAAGAGACCACTTATAAGACCCCGACATAGACGGCAGAATAGTATTACAATGGATGTGAGGTTGTGGGCTGGATGTGTGTTGCTCAAGACGGTCACAGCTGCAAGTTCTTACTCAAAACGGTACTGAAACTTCGCTTTCACAAAAGCGGGGCCTTCGCTGACTGCCGAAACGTGCGTCAGTTTGCAAGGACCCTACTCCGTTTTTTTTTTTTTTTTTAGTTAATTAGTCGGTTCATGTAACTGCAAACTTGTACCTGGGTTGGAGTAAAGGTTTTGTTTTCAGGGAAGAAGTGAAAAGTTTTACATGATTTGTGGTGTCTGCCCAAGACATTCTTCGTATTTGTTTCTTACGTCAGAAAGTTTGGTCACCCCTAATTTATGTGATCTCTGGGATTTCGATGCCAAAGTTGTAGTTTCATTCTGTCCTTTTGTCTGTAACCTTCGCGACAGATTTATACCTTCTTGTGCCGAAAGCTGGGGCAATCCATCTGAGAGTTGACTCAACTTTTTCTCAGGTCACAACCTCTTTTAGCTACACTTGAGACCCCTCAGGGCTGCTACTTTCTATGTTTTATTAACTTTTTGAAACATGAACGTTGATACAAAAATTATAAAAAGTCTACTTACTACCTCACAGAAAACACATCTCCCCCTTACAAAGACAACTGTGACAGATGTGGGGCTTATGCAACGGCGTTGAGGACTCAGGTCTTCTGCGATGTGACGCAGTGTCGCTGTGTTTCTCGACGTTTCGAAAGAACTGTCTTCCAGGCCTCAGCCCTTGCAGGCGAGTGCGGCTGCCGACAACACACAATGACACGCAACATGGACTAAATTCCAGCCGTAACCATGTATAATGCCACACGACTAGACTTGCACAGCCTAAAACTGTGATGCAAAGCACACTTTAACCAAGTTTTAATCAAGCTTCATTGTTTTATCCAGGCGAATGATTAAGACAAGCCTGATATGGAGAGATCACAACGCTAAACTTGGTGCACTCCCTGAGGATGGCGTCGTGAACGCCGATACATGTTGCAGTCAAGTGTGAGATTAAGTGAAGAGTGAGTGTGCATTTAGTTGGTTTAATACAGTGACTAACTGAATTACCGTGTTCACAAACGCACGCCGTCCGCAACCTCATATATTATTTAAGGCCCATTTTAATATTATCATCCATTTTACACCCCATAATTCTAAGTTGTCTTTTCCCCTCATGTTCTTCTACCAAAATCCTATGTGAGTTCCTCTTCTGTCCCACACGTGCCACATTACCTGCCCATCTCATCTACCGTGCTTTGATCACTTTACCACTGGTGATCAGTACAAATCGTGAAGCTCCTCGTTATGAAATTTTCACCAGTTTCTTATTACTTAGTGGGTGCTATATTTTCGAACACATCCAGCCTGTGTTCTTCCCACAGTGACGCTGAACAAGTGTCACATCGACACTGACACGAATGCTGGCTCCTTCAGTCGGTCTTGTGTGAAACAAATGAAACAAGTGTTCTGAGAAATCGCCGCCTTTTCTTCCAGAGTGCAACAAACAGTTACACCGAATTGGTATTTGGAGAGAGAGAGAGAGACGTACTCTGGGCACAGGTGTGTTTCGACTTCCCGCAACTTTTCTTTGATTAGGATCGTGGAATTGTGGCTGGCGGCAAAGTAGAACCAGGCGTTCGTTACTGCGGCCGATGTTTCGGAGGCAACTTTGTAGCTAGCTAATTGGGAATCCAATCAAGTGGACTGCTGCTAGCCGTGAGCGGGGGATTGGCTGCAAGGAGAGGGCAGGAAGAGGCGCGGATAAAACAATACCCCTGGGACGGAATGAGGGCAGACGCAGAACCGATGCTACCAGTTTCCTTTCTTTCTAGCCTTTGCCTCTCTGTTGTTTCCTCGTCTTCACCACCGCAGGCGAAGGACTCGCCGTTTGAAGCCTGCACTTCACCCACAAAACTATCTAGACCGTCGGTTCCTACCTCACAGTCAACACTCACGGTCTCTATTACAAAGACGAACCCGTTATTGCTGTTGGGCGAAATAATCGCGCTTTGACATCTGCGCTGTTGTGGAATATTACGCAGCGTCGAGTGGTAATTATTTACCGACATTGCGGGCTGGACTTCTTAACCCTTGAAGGGACCGATACGTTGTCCCGAAACGTCGGTAACGGATTAGCAATTGATGCTGGGTAACACCCCAGAAGAGCGCAGATCTAATCACCATCGCGGCGGGAGCCTGGAATCACGTATAATCGCTGTTTGTTGTGAGATTTATGCGAAAGACTTAAACACGCTGTGTAAGGAAAGTGTATAACTTTAATGTTAGCAAGTGGTACGTATAGTTACCACTGTGCTTTGTACACATGTTTTACGGCATGGAAATCGTTAAGGTGGTTTAGAGTCAGCCCTGGTGTGGGGCTAACACGGCAGTGATCCATAACGTTGCCTTTTGGGGGAAGACAGCGTAGTGTGGGTGGGTGCTTACCAAGTTTAGTTCGAAAATGTGGCCTCTGTTTCCAGGGTCTTAGGTTTCTGGCTTCTAAGTTACTTAGAAGAAGAACATTTAATGTCTTTTCACGGTGGCTAGCTGTCGAGTTTAACCCTTTAAGGACGAAATGTAATCCATTATATTTAAAGACCCAGTTCGTACCACGCAGTAAACACGTTCCATCTCGGTTATAAAAAACAATAACTGATTGTTGTGTAGAGTAAAATTCGCTGTTTGTTCTTACACACGCGCGCGCGCGCGCACACACACACACACACACACACACACACACACACACACACACACACACACACACAAAACACATAAATATACTGCGGGAAGAATATAGTATTTCGGAATGTTAAAACTAATGGTACGTACGGTAACCGCTACGCTTTAAAAGTTTAAACACGCGTGTCTGTACCTTCTAACTCGATCATCACGCAGCACACGCACACGAACACACGCAAAATAAGGGTCTTCACGAATTGTTTATCCATTAGTTAAATATTGTGAGATCTGGCGTTCTGACTGCGGTGTTGCTGAGGAGTCGCATCTCCCGGGATATGAGTTGGATGAGTCGTACCCGACGTTGCGGAAGGATCTTAGTGCCTTCATATTCGAAACGTCTGGAACTATTCGCAGATAACTGGGTCATATCCCAGAAGACTTGAATCCGCAGACCAAATCTTTTATTCCAAAACGTCAAAAATGAACTACGTGCCAATGTCAAGTAGGTTTGGTTGCCCGTTGGATTGATTGCCCAATCAGGCGTAAGCCCACACAACAGGAAGTTACAAACCAAAACAAGGCAACTGTTTTGATGAAGTTCAGCTAAACAATGCAGCCTATTTGTGACATGATCCTGGCGAAAACCAGGACATTTTCTGTAGGTCGCGAGGTCGGTACTGTTTTCCCGGTCAGCAAATCCATTGCACACCCGGATATTTACAAGGGGGTGAAACAACCTCAGTCTGAAGCTTTCCGCTTACCTTCATATGCGACTTTGTGGCTACGTAAACACAGGCATGCTTTTACATTTGTTTCAACCCAAATCATGTTCAAGTTATTACCTGTCTTGGTAACGGGACATTTAGCTACTGGTAAGGTAGAACACGAGGTTTCCGTAGACTCTGCGCTGGCCACTGGCAGTTTGGAACACAGCGCTAACTTGGCCATTCACAGGGTGTTTTTGTGTTGCGTGCGAGTTGCACAGTAAGCAGCGATTATTTACCAAAACGGCAAACGCAGACCGGTTTTTAGGCGCGTTCGCAAAATTGCGAAAAGTGACTATTACCTTCGTCATGTCTGTCTGTCTGTCCGCATGGAACAACTCTGCTACCGCAGGATGGATTTTTATGAAATTTGGCGTTTGAGTTTTTTCGAAAATCTGTTAAGAAAATACAAGTTCCCTTAAAATCTCACAAGAATAGCGGATACTTTACATGAATACCCATTTATATTTATGATTAATATCTCGCTGAATTCTCCTTAGAATGAGAAATATTTTACTGCAAAGCTGTAGAGAAAATCAAAACACACATTTTATGTTCAGTAACATTTTTCCGAAAATCGTGCCGTTTGTGAGATAATGTAGAAAAATATGGTACAGCCGGACAGGCCACAGATGGCAATATAATACGGCGCATGCGCCTTGCATGCTGGATAACTAAGGCTACAGACACTAACTAACTAACTAACTCCATGGAGCAGAGGCCTTCTTGAGAAGCTAACAATTTCTCAGCTAGTCAAGAAATTCTCCGCATTTTATGGAACCCGAAGGTTTATTAGCGCATTCACAAGAGCCCGCCACCTGTCCCTATCCTCAGCCAGCTCAATCCAGTTCATGCCCCCCCATCCCACTTCCCGAATATCCATCTTAATATTATCCTCCCATCTACGCCTGGGTCTTCCAAGTGGTCGCCTTCCCTCGGGTCTCCCCACCAAAATCCGGTATGCACCTCTCCCCTCCCGCATACGTGCCGCATGCCCCGCCCATCTCAGTCTTCTCGATTTGATTACCCGAATAATATTTGGTGATGAGTACAGGTCGTTAAGTTCCTCGTTATGTAGTGTTCTCCAATCCCCTGTCGCCTCGTCCCTCTTAGGCCCAAAGATCCTCTTCAGCACCCTATTCTCGAACACCCTCAGTCTTTGTTCCTCCCTCAGTGTGAGAGACCAAGTTTCACATCCATACAGAACAACAGGTAAAATTATAGTTCTGTATACCCTAATCTTTGTGTTTTTGGATAGCAACCTGGAAGACAAAAGATTCTGCACCGAATGACTACACACACTCAGAATATGTAGTATTTACGGCTTTTACACGACAACAATAGTTACGTGAACGCGCCTCAACGTTATACGTACACGTACATTGCCTGCCTTATGACAACCGAGAGGCAGCCTGTTTACTGCGCGGTACGATCTGTGCTTGCTGACGCGTGGGAACTGAATTCACGTAACCAGACACATTTCTAGCTTCGTAAGGACACAAATCGTAACGTAGCAACGTTTTAAGTGTCGCACGGTTCGCTGCAGGTTGCCAGAGAGTGTAGTTTGCAGTACCTTCACAGAACAGCGTAACGTAAGCCACACAAAGTTTAAAACATGTAATGAATATTTCTTTAAGCTGTGTATAATGAAATAAAAAAGCTTCCCGATTTTTAGTTCTTTCACGAGGAAAACTTTTAGTGACACACCAAAACAAAGAAGCGAGAGGGTTGGAAAAGTTTTGCACAGCCCGTGTGTAACTTATACTCGACTATATATATAAGAGAAAAAATCTCTTTTTCTCTCTATTGTGTCTTTAGCTCATAAATTTTCAACATTTTCCCTTTTGCCGTATTTCTTGTAGACAAAAAGAGAAAAGTTCTTTTCCTCCACTGTAAGACCTCAGCAAGTGAAAAGTCTCTTACTGCTGAAGGAATGCTAAAGAAGTGAGGAACACTTCGAGAAAAGCACCGACTCCACTTCGACTTAGCCGGAAGTTCAGGAATTCAAACTATGCCCCCTCAACTCAAGTCGCCCAAAACTCTATTCCCAGTTTCTGTTCACCGCCACCTTTTGTTCACGGCTCCTTATAATGGGATTTCTCTCTACCCTCCACCCACTGCTTCAACCTCCACGCTGATCGAAGTAAAGCCATTAATTGCACCCAAGTCTTGCATTACGTACTGTCACGTAACGCAAAAACATGTAACTGAAAGCAAGATGGATGATCGGCCTCGTGCATTTGTGTGTTGGTAGCACTGATTTTGTAACAGATCTCTGGTTTTCACGTCGTTTCATTTTCCGTCTCTCTTAATTCAATTCCTAATAAAGAAGAAAATGAAATAATGGTTAAAAAATGAGGACAATCAACAAGACGGTAGATGCGAACGGAAAGAAACCCTAAAAAGTGATCGGCTTTACCGAAAAATATATTTCCTTAAACTTCTAAAGCACAGTGGTAAGTACAGGTGCCATTTGTTTCAAAATTCAACAAGAGTACAAACGGCGTACCCTGTAACTTTGTACCAGAGTTTACGAAGAGTCTGTTTGCTTTCAAAATGTCATGCGTCTTTGAGATACGCGCTTAAATGCGATTTTATTTATTACCATAAGAAAAACACGGCCTTTGCTGCCCCAATTTTCGCGAAACTCACAAATGCTCAGCAGCGTCACGTGCAGATCTGTGATCCCGAGTTTCGCCCCCCCCCCCCCCGGCCCACGGTTGAACGTATGGATACAAATTTATTTACGACCGGAAGTGAAGCGTGTCTTTTTTTTTTGTACCGATTTTCCAAAAACTCAGCATCACTCAATAAATGTCTGTGTAAACCAACTGTAGAAAATTCTACCCAAATAGCACGAAAAATGTAAGAAAATAACAGCGAAACTTTATTTACGCACTTAAATAGAGAGTGTCTCTTAAGGCAACATTTTTATGACTCACAATTGCACAACGGCTTTAACTGCAGACCTTCTGTAGCAAATTTCACCCAAATCGGTCAAAGTACGGGCATAAAATCATTTGTGCCTGTAAGGTAGGCTGTTCTTATAACTGTCACCCACCCCCGCTTCGTACGAGTCTCACGCTTGCTCAAGAGCTGTGTCTGAAAATGTCTACGCCGAATTTCACGAAAACTGACAACGGTTTAGTCCCTGGTGTTAGGTTACAGATGGAAGGACGTGCTGTCTGCGTAAGGCGTTCTTTATTACTGCCTAAAAGCACCTTAAACTGCGTTCCCCCCCCCCCCCCCGAGTGTGTTTATGTGCTGCTCGCGATTCTCAGAGTGTATACAATTTGTAGCCCTAAACTGCATTAACGGGCTGGTCGTTCTAATGAAGCCGGACCAGGTTTACTGTGAGGTACAGACTCTGTTGTGTATTGTTCAGATGAACGCGAGGCCTCAGCTGTAATTAGTGTACTTATAATGCGTTTTCCTCTATTTGAGCGACAGTGCTGTAGCTTACTGCGGATTTACAAAAGAAACGTAGCTGTGTATCTTCACTGTGTCATTACTTACACGTATCTTCTCGACACATGCGCAGTTTGTGTGTCCGTTTGCAAGTTGGCTGTCCCACGTTACGAACACACAAATGTGAGCGCTGACACGGTTTCTTCTTGGCATCTTGACTGCAACACTCATCCCTCACACCAATGAATGTAATTTGATACATAAAATATATCCTTATATTGTTGCTAAATGTTTCAGCGCCGTTAACGCCATCTTTAGGGACCTGTGCGTCAAAATTTAAAACTTAATAAAATACAATACATTAGAAGCAGTCCTTATTGTGTTACAACATTCATGGGGCCAGCGTCAACGTACAGGTTTCTTAACTTGCGATTAATTTGTGAATAAGACGGTACAAACATTTCTGAAAACTATAATACATTAAACCAATAAAATATCAATATCTTTTCTACAGTGTGTTCATTAACCTTTTAAAGCCTAGCGGTAACTTTACGTACCACCAGGTTTAACATTAAAAAATTCTACGTGGTGCCCACATTGCGTTTATGTGTTTTGTACGGATCTCAGAACAAACAGCAACTTTTGCCTTATAAAACATTAAGAGATTGGTTTTTATAACCGAAGTGGAGAGTGTTTACAGCGCGGTACGCACTGAGTCCTTATATAAAACAGATACGCTTCGTCTTTAGAGGGTTAATTGTGGTTGAAAGGATGTATGTTGGTATGCTGTAGTTGTTTTCTTTTTCCTCTGACAGCAGATCAGCTGGTCACAATATTCCCAGCATTTCATAGAACGTTTCGGTAGCGGCACAAAAACAGCCATACTGGGTCCTATTCTGAACCACAGGATTAGCCTGTGAGAGCCCTACGCATACATGGGAGAACAGTGTTAAAACGAATCTGAAAGAATTTGGGAAAAAAGTGAAGTTCAGCATGGAACAAACCATGAAGGCCCAGACGGGGAGTAGAAATGCATACGAAATTTCGGTGGGGAAACCTCAAGGAAGATCCAGGTGTATATGGGATGTAATATTAAAACAGATGTTAAAGAAGTACAGTCGGAGGGCGTGGACTGCATTGGTCTGACTGAGCTACGAACAATTGGCGAGCTGTTGTGATCACGGTAATGAACTTTGGGGTTCCACAAAATGCGGGCGATTTCCTGACTGTGTAAGTATTAACTTCTCAAGAAGGACTTTGCTCCATGCAGTTAGTTAACAGGAGTGCAGCGCAAATCGTCAGAGTAACCCGCCCGCCCAACTAATAAATTTGATGTCGGTCTTTAGCGAAGACAGACAACGAGCGGAAGGATCCTGTGATCCATTTTAAAAGTTTTTACTCGCGACACGTTAAGCAAAGCACTGCTACATACCTTTTCACAGACACAAGCCCATATACAACATAAAAAAGCATAAATTTTACAGCGCGATGACAACAGAACGTGGAAACTGGTTTCCTCGAGCAGCCGCTTTGGGCATTAACTCCGTTCGCGAATGATAGATGGCAGTACTGAATTCCTTGATAACTGCCTGTGCCAAGAGAAAGAAAAAAAAATTATATTGTGCGTTAACCTTGAACACCGACAAGAAAAAGTTGCTCCCATTTGAAAAAGAAGTTACCATTACGTCAGCGTCGGTGGAAAAGTGGATGGAGAGATAAACTGTCTGATGGATCGCCCAGCCCAGCAGGCGTGTCTCATTGCAGAACGGACTTGGAATAAAAAGAATATAGGCCTGTTGCAGTGCATCATGGATAAATCGACAATCGTCCAACTTCGAGATATTTTATTCTGTTTTTGTTGTTCCGTGGGATTCGAAGACACGAAGATCGTATTGTAAATCAACTGCTTTTTTATGAATGACAAGCTGATATACCCGTTCTTCGTCCGGGCTCTGGTTGATTTCCGTGTCAATAACACACTGTATTAAGAAGGTAACAGTGAAATTTAGAAATTAAAATGTTCCAATTTCATGAAATGAAAGTTTGGAAATACGGATTCTAGACATCACGTAACTGTACCGCAGTACTGGCATATCGCTTTAACAGCTGTGGCTGCCGTACATATTGGTAACAGTGTGGACTGATACAGTGACAGTGAGGATTCGAATCGCGTACAGTAACTGTACCGCAATACTGGCACATCGCTTTAACAGCTGTGGCTACCGTACATATTGGTAACAGTGTGGACTGATACAGTGACAGTGAGGATTCGAATCGCGTACAGTAACTGTACCGCAATACTGGCACATCGCTTTAACAGCTGTGGCTACCGTACATATTGGTAAGAGTACGGAGCGAGTTTAATATTTGTGTTGGACGAAATGAACCACAGGGAAAATTGCGCTGCTTTAAAAATACACATTAACTGAGAGGTTTTTATAAGTCAGGCGAAATGTGTTTACTTTGCGGTATGAAATGAATCTTTAAATTCTTAACAATGAAATTTCTCCACTCGTTTCATCCAGGCCGTGTTCGAAATGTACCTAACCACTGCGCCACTTTCCCTACTGAAGTACACACAGCCAAGTGAAGCGTCCGTCCCTCCAACTAGGCACCGCTGTGACGCGCTACAATACAATACAATACAATACAATACAATACAATACAAGTGTTACAATACGGCAGGAATTACATTTATAACACAGAACCTTCAAATATCTTCGCTGCACTTCCGATCATAGATCATAGATCAAACTCCTGCTTTAAAGACTCCGCCGTATCTCGTGGTGATGGATGCAGACGAACTGTGACGGGGTTTCATCGAGATGGCGTGGCGGCTGACTGCCTTCAGACAGTGTTTGCAGGTTAAACGTAAAGTCTGGTGGGAATCCAGTCAGCACTTGGTTCCACCAGTCCTTCGGACTGCAGACACGGAAGGTGGTGTAAAATGTGACAAAAGAGTAGGCGAAAAGGAAGCGCAAGATAGAGGTGAGAATAATTTTATTTCGGGTGTGAGGAACAGCATTAATTTGTTCATAGGCTCCTAAGATTGACCCGCTCGTCCTTCTTATATGTGTAGTATTAAAACGAATTTAAAATAGTGAAGGTTAGAAGCTTCAAATGAGGACAGAGGAATTTTGATTTACTGGTTAAGGATAAAGCGCGTAACTTGCGAAAAGTGTTATTGGGTGACCTTTAAAGCAAACGGATTAATTTTGGTAAATTTAATATGGAGGGATGCACGAGAAGTATGCAGGGGCAACTCGGATTTTCGGATCAGAAGCATAAAAGCTACATAATGTCACGCAAATATTCCGTTCGTACCGCGTAGTAAACAGTGCGTCTCTGTAGGACAGGGCTGTTGATGCTTTATCAGAACTGACCGGCTTCTGTTCTTAGAATTACATTAAACCAAAAAATACCGGGATTTTTAACGTTAAAGTATGCGGTACACATAGTTACCGCTGTGGTTTATATTGTTTAGATCACGTGACATTCCTGACAGCGAGCTTTAGTATTGAGATGGGCTATTGATATGTTGCAATGTTACGCAGTAGTGCCAACTGTAGCAGCCCTTTCCTTAGATTTTAAAAATTGCCATTTATCAGAACCAAAATAAACAGTCACAGCTATTTTCTTGTGGAAAGGAGGGAAGTGTTTGAATGGCCCGCTGGTGTGCATGTGTTCCGTGTTCCTATCGTGCTGCTGTATCACAAACACACGCCAAGCTTTACCCTGTTCGGGTAGTGTGGGGTCTGTTTATTTTCAAATGTATGGCTTGTTATTTCGTCTCGTCATCGATATTCTCGCTAACTGAAGGCAGGTGAGCTGGGCGGGATGGGCTGTTGTGAGCACGGTGATGAACTTTCATGTTCCATGAAATGATGGAATTTTTTGACTAATTGAGCGACTGTCAGCTCTTCATGAAGGACTCCGCTCCTGGATTTCGTTGGTCATTGATGGCCAAAGTTGTTATTTTAGTGGCAAAATTTTATAACCTGTCATGTCAACGTCATCATTATCATCAGCAGGTGGAGACTGAAGCCCGCACGACGCTGCTTTGTGGGGTGTTACTCCCCTTCAAAGGCAAACACTTTTCTCATGTCTTGTCCATTACCTTACCCATCCTGTTGGCTCCAATTCCTGTGCGGCTTGCTGTCCCACCCTGGAGACGAAATCAACAGGTTCCTCTGAAACGTCGGTACACTTCTATACAAACCACAAGACAAGATGGAAGTGTCCGTAGTGACCGGACTGAGCGCCACGCACTCAACAGACGGGTGCGTGCTGCCGTCAGAACGGGTTCTTAAGGATATCGCGAAGAATGGCGTCACATACGGCACGTGTCTGAAACTGAAATGGCACGTGGGCTGAACTGGAAACAGTAAGTTTTTTCCTGTCCACGCCATGAAGACGCCTAGTAATACTGGAGGCATAGCTCCACTCAGTCTTAACCTCAGTACTAGATGGAGGTTAGTAGTCACCTTTACGCTCCTACCGCCTTACCCCCAGGAAACAACTGGAACAGGCATTGAATGGGTCGGCCTCAGAGCTGGTATGTACTTCTGGAGAAGAGAAATGTCTCTTGCCTCTACTGGCATTCGAACCCGGAACCTTTCAGCCGACAGGCCAGTCACTGTACCAAGTACAGTGTCCCGGATGTCCGGGCCAACTGGACAATCGTGACGTGTCGTTTTGAGGAATAAAGAAGGCCAGTAATTCGACTGAAATTGCACGCACCACACGTGCAGGACAACATCCTGTTGTGTTGATGTGTCAAATAGTTATCAAACAAGCACCAAATATGGCTACGTTCTGTTTATTTGGAAACTGCAAATAGTGACCAGTTCAATGATAGACGCACCGCGTAAATTCACAACAGTTTACACAAATGACTTTGTACGTCTGGCGTAGCTGCAACCTGGTAGGCTACATCAGTTCCAAGTTGAAGTGCGTGCCACTGGCATGTGTAACGTGCAAAGGGGTAAATACCGTGTGGAAATAAGTTGTAATCACAGATGTAAATGTAGACTGCCTCTTTCTTCGTTTTTGGGTAGCGGGTGGTGGGGCGGAAAAACCTTGTCTTTTGCGCCTGATACATACAGATTGTCTTCATCAGCAGCAGCAGGGTTTGTCTAAGAGCTGCAAATTGTACGTCCCTCCCTTCCCGTCAGGAAAGAACCAGAGGAAGTCTCATAAGGTGTTGGTTTTATAAGGTTGGAATGTAAACAGAGAATTAGTTGAGTCAGGTTGGAATGACGCATTATTATTATTATTATTATTATTATTATTATCCTTATGCAGGGTATTCACACTTATATGCCTGAAACAAACCACGTTTCTAGGGTACACAGTGCCGCAGCTATCCCGCCGTTACTGTTAATGGTGCATATAGCGCTGTCTGCAATATTAAACCCTTTTGTGCTTCTACATTAGCACTTCCCGCAGTGTGTGTGCTGTGCCCAATATAGCTGTTTTCTGCAGTTCCTTGATATCGTGCTGTCCCGGTATGCTTCTTCTTCTTCTTCTTCTTCTTATTATTATTCAATGCACCATTGTCAAGAACTTCAGCACGAGGTGTGTCGCTGCACACACATCGTGGTCTAAAAGAACTGTGTCAAAAAGACAAGTATTATGTTCAGTATCGACAAATGCTTAATTTTTGCTCACGCAGTCTGCCCTTCATTTTAGAATTTAAATCACAAACACCGTTCGTTTAATGCTGTATAGGGAAATAATCGCTGTTTGTTCTGAGAGCCACACAAAACACATAAACACACTGTGTGGGCAGAACGTAGAATTTGTGAATGTTAAACCTGGCGGTACATAAAGTAACCACTGGGCTTTAAAGGGCTACAGTCCGTACCGCGCAGTAAACACACTCCGTCTCGGTTATAAAAACCAGTCAGTTGAGATCCACACAAAACACATAAATACACTGTGTGGGCAGAACGTAGAATTTGTGAATGTTAAACCTGGCGGTACGTAAAGTAACCACTGGGCTTTAAAGGGCTACAGTCCGTACCGCGCAGTAAACACACTCCGTCTCGGTTATAAAAACCAGCCAGTTAATGCTGTATAGGGAAATAATCGCTGTTTGTTCTGAGATCCACACAAAACACATAAACACACTTTGTGGGCAGAACGTAGAATTGTTGAATGTTAAACCTGGCGGTACATAAAGTAACCACTGGGCTTTAAAGGGTCAATTTGCTTCACAGACTCTCCGTATTGGCCGCTGCATGCGACAGGTTTATTGCAAGACTAGATAAAGCAAGCCTAGCCGGTATTTGCCCGGTTTATTGTAAAGTGGTCGGTACCAAACAGTAAACTCTCCGCCAGGAAAATAAAGTTCCCAATTCCGTATATTACAATACTTCTGTACCAAACGCCTACCCAGTGACCGCAATTCCGTGTGTGCTGCACTGAACTTGAGCGGGTCACGTCGGCTCACAACCAATAGCAGAGCTCGGCAAAGTCTTGTAATCGGTTCTCTAAAGTACAATTAATCGATTGTTTCTAAATGTGTAGCTGAAGTTCAGTTTCTTTCTTGAAGGGTCTTTGAAAGTGGAGTTGTTATATTCATACATCGACCAACTGTAATTGTACGTTTCGTTTTTATTTTAGTCTCTAATTCGGGACAAACTGTACGTCACGAGGCACTGTAACACTGCCAGTGACTGTAGACAGCTGCTGTCGCCTGACACATTCGCACGCCACAATTATACATTTATCATGGTTTTATAAATATCCAACTATAATTTTACCCGTTGTTTTGTATGGGTGTGAAACTTGGTCTCTCGCACCGAGGGAGGAACAAAGACTGAGGGTGTTGGAGAATAGGGTGCTGAGGAGGATATTTGGGCCGAAGAGGGACGAGGCGACAGGGGAGTTGAGAAGACTACATAACGAGGAACTTAACGACCTGTACTCATCACCAAATATTATTCGGGTAATCAAATCGAGAAGAATGAGATTGGCGGGGCATGTAGCACGTATGGGGGGGAAAGAGAGGCGCATACAGGATTTTGGTGAGGAGACCTGAGGGAAGGCGACCACTTGGGAGACCCAGGCGTAGATGGGAGGATAATATTAAAATGGGCCTTCAAGAAGTGGGATGGGGGCATGGACAGGATTGAGCTTGCTCAGGATAGGGACAGGTGGCGGGCTTTTGTGAATGCGGTAATGAACCTCCGGGTTCCATAAAATGCGGGGAATTTGTTGACTAGCTGAGAAACTGTTAGCTTCTCAAGAAGGCCTCTGCTCCGTGTAGTTAGTTAGTTAGTTAGTTAGTTAGTTTATAAATACCCAAACTGACGAGTCGTCTCAGGATATTTATGGAGAGGATCGAAGCCCTTCTCTTTCTTAGCTTCATTTCCAGTGACGTTTCTGTTTTTTATGTCTGTATCCTATTTCTTCGCAGCTTCTTCCGTATCCTGTGCATTCTTTCCTTCTTAACCTTTAAAGCCTAGCGGTAACTTTACTTACCGCCAAGTTTAACATTAAAAAATTCTAAGTATTTCTCGCACTGAGTTTACGTATTTTATATGGCTCTCAGAACAAACAGTGACTTGGCTTAGGCAACATTAACCGATCGGTTTTTATAACTCAGACGGAATGTGTTTACTGCGCGGTACGCACTGAGTCCTTATATAAAAGACACGTTTCGTCTTTAAAGGGTTCATTACTCCAGAGCAGTGGCTGACACCGCTCCAGTTTCTGAGGTTTCCTGGTTCACCTGAATGAAGAATATTTGTTATTATAAGTGATTAACCAAAGTGATATATAAGTGATTAACCAAAGTGATATATAAGTGATTAACCAAAGTGATATATAAGTGATTAACCAAAAATTCGCCCAAACCGGAGGTGGAGGAACACCCCTTGTCTGCTGTAAGCTGAAAGTCACTGACTCTGGACAGTATCCGCACTTACATTACGGTCTTCTGTGTTTCGGCACTGCACCAAATCACTCAACTAATTCACTGCTCTTTGTGGAAACTGAAAGTTCATCACCGTCTTCACAACATCCCCACACGGGACTTCATCTTATGTAAACCCTACCTTATATCTCCAAGATGGTTTCTAATATTATCCTCCCACGTACGATCAGTTCTTCCAAAGGACGTCTTCCTTTCAAGTTTTTCGTCAGACGTTTTTATGCATTTATGAATGCAGCCAAGCGTCCTACATGCCGCGCCCGTCTCGTTTTGCTTGACTGTGTTTCTGTGTTTAGTAAATTACAATATGCAACACATAAAAGGCAAAGACTTTGCTGCGTCGGTTGTGTTTTGAGGTAATGGGTCCGTGTAACAGCTGGCTGTATTGCCGACATGTCGACAATCCCTACTGCCTGCATCTTCGAGATCCTCGTCGATAAAGTAGCACTCTGCCTCCAGTTTGTTTTTCTTTCGAGTATAATTTTTTTGTGAATATAAATCTGCAAAATAAGAGAAATCGGCAAGATGTATATTGACTTGAGCCCCTGTCGCAGTTTTTTTACGTTGTTACGCCGTGTCAAAGTTCACCTGTGTTCGGAGGGCAAGGTCAATACAGCAGCTTCAGACGGGACGAGGTATGAGATAGAAATCCTGTGGGATTGGACGGGATGAGTGCAGCGACCCAAGGCAATTAAGGAATGACTAGAAAGAAAGAAGCTAACTGCCGCGTGATTCCATCTTACGGCTGACTCAGGAAGCTAAAGGTCGCAGTCTCTTCTTGCAAATTCAGCCTGGGTCAGGAGTCGGCCGCTGGTGACCAGCAGTTTGTGCCCTGACGTGTGGACGAAATGCACCAGGAGTGCCATATACTTGGTGTCCTGCCTCTCATCTAGGAGGCTAGGGTTCGATCCCATGGCAGTCCATGTGGGATTTATGGGGGACAGAACGACACTGGGACAGATTTTTTGGCCAAGCACTTCAGCCTTCTCCTGTCAGTGGTCAATCCATCTCTATTCAGCATTCATTTCTCTATCGCCCGGCGACTGGGAAGTGGTCCTAGGAGAGGCTGAACATCCACAGACAGTCCGGAAACACCGCACACAATAAATGGAACTTGTGGCCCAGAAGTAGGCGGGTGGGTCTCCTAAGGACATCGCAGGACTCAGTTGTTTAAATGGAAGAGATGAAAACTGCTGTGTAATGCTTACCTTGTGAACAGACGGAGAAATTTAGACAAATGTTGGCGAGGGATATTAAATGTGTAAGGTTGCTTAGCCTGTAACTTGTTTCATTTTTCGGACTGCCCACTCTGTACTGTACGTAACAGGATACAAGTGCACAAATCAATCAATCAATCAATATTTATTAACGTGCAAGCTTAACAGCAAAAATGCCTATTATAAAGCCAGCACAAAAAAGAAACACAAATACAAAAACAGCACAAATACACAAACACTAAACAAACAAAGAAAATAATACAATATAATATTACAGGAAAAGATATATAAAGGTACTGGGGCAAAACCCCTGCACTCTGAAGAAACACAGATGATGATGATGATAAAAGTGCTAATGTAGAAGCACAAAAGAGTTTAATATTGCAGACAGCGCTATATGCACCATTAACAGTACGCGCGGGATAGCTGCGGCACTGTGTACCCTAGAAACGTGGTTTGTTTCAGGTATATAAGTGTGAATACCCTGCGTAAAGGTGGTGGTGGTGGTGATGATGATGATAATGATGATAATAATAATAATAATAATAATAATGTATTGTAATAACAATTTCAGTGGGAAATATTGGGGCCACAGTTGGCCCCAATATTTTCGGGACCTCCAGGGGATTCGGATTACCGAGGGGGTGTGATTAAAATTTTGACGCGTTCTGTGTTAGCCACTAAATTATTGCTTCCAAACCCCGGAACGTCAGATATTTTAAATCGCACATTAAAATTAAACCTTAAATAAGAACATATCAAAATTTCCATCACGTAAATTGTATAAGAATGAATGGGGAAAAAAATTAGGCGAAGAAGAAAGGTTTCGCCAAACAGCTTGTAAATTTGCACAGTTTTCTTCTGAGATATAACATTTCAGATTTTAATAAAAATGTTACCTTATTCACTATGTTACCCCCCCCCCCACACACCTTCACCTTGTTTCCTGCCGTACTTACCGCATAAAAACTGGTGATCAGTATCAAACGCGACGATAAAGCGTCGTATTTTAGCGTCCCCTCGCGTGAGGCGGAGTGACGTGTGACTCCCAGCTTGCTAATCCGAACGCATTGCGAATGTGAGGCAGCAACTGCATTGTTTGGAAGTTTTGATGGACCCCCGCGGCCCCCCCCCCCCTACAGGGCACAGCACCGTACAATGTTCAGTCATATACCAGGCAATTATAAGTGGCACCAGTGGTCCAGGGCTGTCCAAACTTGCTGTTCTTCTTCCTCTCTTCTTTCAAATTTACAGACATTTTTGAGTGGTCTTCATCGCACCCCCATGTCACGACGTCCCGGATTTAAACCTGGACTCTCCTGACATTTTTCTTCGCTTTCCTAAATTTTTCAAATATGTTTTTGGATAATGTATCAAATCCGGCAAACATCTCTGCTTTTCGCATCCTTTCTAATTCATTTTTCACTAGTCACTCTATTGTTAGAGCTAGTAACAGCGTCATTGAATAAACCAGAATTAGACTGACGTGCCTCTGTCTGTCCATTACGGGGCACATTCAATCAATACGTTACGTAGCGTCACTTTTTTGCTGATCAAGAAGTTTATGTGTCGTCAGAACGCAGCATATGTAGTAGGGATAACAGGCAACAGACGGCGCAACAGTCGGTCAGCCAGATGTCGTTCTGGGGATAAGCTGATGTGCAGTAGCAATGATTAGGAACTGGGTCCCGCAAATAAGCGCGTGCGAAGGGAAAAACGTAATTTTATCCTAATATATACGTTACATCGCGGAAATTTTAGTAACTATCAATTATACACCCCTGCGGTTGGTAAAGCCTTGCCGTAACATGCTGGGGGGGGGGGGGGGGAGTGACGTTGTTAATAAACGTGGTTTTATTTAAATGAAGTATTACTACCGAGTTTTCAGGTATTCCAGCCGCAATAAACAGCGCCATTAACAGTGCACGACGTTACTAAACTCAGCATGTGGCCCGCGCAGTGTGTTTATGTGTGTTGTATGATTCAAACAGTAAACAGCATTAGCCGGTTGTTCTTTGTAAAGGATATGCAGTGTTCTCTGTGAGGCAGGAACTAGGATCTGAATTAACCCCTTAAAGACGAAGCGTATCTGTTTTATATAAGGACTCAGTGCGTACCGCGCTGTAAACACTCCACTTCGGTTATAAAAACCAGTCTGTTAATGTTTTATAAGGCAAAAGTTGCTGTATTGTTCTGAGATCCACACAAAACACATAAACGCAATGTGGGCACCACGTAGAGTTTTTTAATGTTAAACCTGGTCGTATGTAAAGTTACCGCTAGGCTTTCAAAGGCTAATTCAGTAGCCTATTTAGTACACACAGTGTATTTATGGGTTTCGTTGGAATATCACAATAAACAGCGATCATTTCCCTATACAGCATTAATCCATTTGTCTTTATAATGGAGACTGTGTTTACCGCGCGGTACTGACTGGTTTCTTATGTAATTTAGATAACTGTGCAGTTTATGCCGCTTTACGGATAGTGCGCTGTTCACTTGGCATATGTACTGTGCATGTAGGGGTGAGACGCGCTTCAGCAGGTGTATTTTACCGACACTTAGTACTGCCAGTGCAGGCAACCCCTTCAATTCCTAGAACCGGTACACAGCCCAGCTGTCTGTGTCCATCTGGCAATGATTTGTGTGACCTGTGACATAGACAAACTGCACTGACACATTACGGTCACATGGAATATGAAAAATCGCACTGATTGATTCATATTGGCTGACGTTACATGTTATCTGATCTGATCATTCGAGGCAATTTCAGACGCACAGCATGCAGTGCACGGCTGGTGTTGCTGTTAGACACGTCTGGGATTCCCATATAGACCAGGCCTTACTTTATGTACCACCCAGCCTCCTGTTCTGTGGGTACCGGGGGCTCTTTCTGCGGGTTTAAACTGCCGGGATGTGAGGCTGATCACGCCCATTTAGTGCCCAGGTTAAGAATGTGTGGAGTTATACGTCCGTTCTTCCATACACCTCCATGGCGTGCATAGGGACTTCACCTTTTTCTTATTCAGTGCTATGTGACGTAAGAACCTCGGCTTATAAAGATATAGGGACAGGTTTGGGATACGGGGACAGGTTAAGGGACGATATAGGGACAGGTTAAGGGACCGACGTAGGGACAGGTTGTTAAGGGACCGCTACACGGACAGGTTAAAGGATAAGGGACAGGTTGTTAAGGGACCGATAGACGGACAGGTTAAGGGATACAGGGACAGATTTTAAAGGGCCGATACAGAGGCAGGTTGTTAAAGGACGGATATAGGGACAGGTTGTTAAGGGACCGCTACATGGACAGGTTAAGGGACAAATGGCAGATTGTTAAGGGACAGATATAGGAACAGGTTAAGGGATTGGTATAAGGACAGGTTAAGGGACACAGGGACAGTTGTTAAGGGACCGACATAAGGACAGGTTAAGGGATAAAGGGACAAGCTGTTAAAGGACCGTTATACGGATAGTTTAAGGGAAAGCTATAGGGATAGGTTGTTAAGGGTTACAGGGACAGGCTGTTAAGGGACTGGTATCTTTGCAACAGCAGCAAACACGTGTGCATTAGGCTTGAAGTGCCACCGTTTGTATATCCCTGTAACGATACAAGCCAGTGTGTTGGCCACACTCGGTGCTTGAAAGTTCCCTGTACAGATTTGGGGTTCACGTACTGAGGAATCAAAACAAAGGCAGTATGTAATTCATAGCTGAAGCCCACTGACGCCAGATAGATAGAAGGAAAAATGGCACTGCGACTCAGATAATGGGCTCCACCGCATCTGACTCATTACCGCCACACACAGAGGTTGTGCTCTCAAAAATATAACAAAAACATTTGTTGATGCGGCATTGTGTGACCAGATTATCCCGTGCTGCCCTCTATTTACAGAATGGTGTAATGTCATTGATACGCTGTTCTGATTTATGTCAGTAATTAGTGGAAACAGTCATTAATTACGCCTCAGATAGTTTCAGTACGGACAGCGCAAGTGTATCTCCATTGTGCGCACGTGGCGGTGCGTTTAATCTTGTGATGCCGAAAATACGTCTAAATAACACATTCAGTTCCTAACTCCCAGAAAACACTACCGTGTGCATTACGAAGACCAACCTGTTACAGAAATTAAATCAGTATCTTGGCAAACAAAGCTAAATTCTATTTATTATGTAGAACTGCGTGTTTCGACCTATCCCAGGTCATCCTCCTGTTCACAGTTAGTCTTTAAAACATATGTATGACCTCAGATAGGTCGAAACATGTAGTTTCATATAATACATAGAATTTACTTGAGTTTAGAAGGATATTTATGTAAGTGTTGTACTACTAACAGCACAACGGGATGGCATTTTTTAAAACCAACCTGTAATTCCTGTTGACGGAAATAATTTACGAAGATTCAAGTCTCTCGGATTTTGCTGTGTGTCACTGGGTACATATGTCCTTACGTTTCGAAGACAGTACGATTTTTTGAACCGTTCGGACCTCCTTGCCTGACGACACAGCGTAACATCTTCAGCAGCACCACTATAATAACCTAAAAATCCAAAAATGGTGGCCGTTTATGACGAGAATACGACAAACAGAAAATACGCCGTTAGTGTTAAAGCGGTTGGTACATGCAGGTAGCACTGTGCGCTCTGCATCTGTCTTGCAGTCCGCCGTACTCTACCTGTGCTTGTCAGTTTCCGTCTGCGTGTATATTTAATATTTATTATAGTCTGTTGTTGAGCTGAAGCTGTCTGCATTATGCACTGTCAACAGAATCATGTCGCTACTGCGCCGTGTAGCGGGGAACAAGCGGCAATTAACTCACTGCCGGCCTTCATAAAGATGTAAAGAGACGGAGGGAGAACAGCCCCCATGTAACTGATACTTCCCATTGAACCTTCATCCCTCCGTATCTTCCCTGCTCCAACATATCGCTTGAAATTATGACAAAAACAGAAACAACAAGTGCTTGCGGGGGGGGGGGGGGGGGAGCGGTACAGCTGGCGGTATTAACACTTCATGGCAGCGCCACTGTAACTTACTGTCTCCAGGTAGGTGGGTCTTAGAATTGTGGCATAAACTCATTTCATGTGCAGGTAGAGTTGTTTAATATTGAAAGCTCGGTTACAGCTATCGCCTGCATATGTGAAGTCCTGCGTTCTGCCCACACAGTGTGTTTATGTGTTCTGTGTGGATCTCAGAACAAACAGCGATTATTTCCCTATACAGCATTAACTGACTGGTTTTTATAACCGAGACGGAGTGTGTTTACTGCGCGGTACGGACTGTAGCCCTTTAAAGCCCAGTGGTTACTTTATGTACCGCCAGGTTTAACATTCACAAATTCTACGTTCTGCCCACACAGTGTATTTATGTGTTCTGTGTGGATCTCAGATCAAACAGCGATTATTTCCCTATACAGCATTAACTGGCTGGTTTTTGTAACCGAGGCGGAGTGTGTTTACTGCGCGGTACGGACTGTAGCCCTTTAAAGCCCAGTGGTTACTGTATGTACCGCCAGGTTTAACATTCAACAATTCTACGTTCTGCCCACACAGTGTATTTATGTGTTTTGTGTGGATCTCAGAACAAACAGCAATTATTTCCCTATACAGCATTAACTGACTGGTTTTTATAACCGAGACGGAGTGTGTTTACTGCGCGGTACGGACTGTAGCCCTTTAAAGCCCAGTAGTTACTATATGTACCGCCAGGTTTAACATTCAACAATTCTACGTTCTGCCCACACAGTGTATTTACGTGTTCTGTGTGGATCTCAGAACAAACAGCGATTATTTCCCTATACAGCATTAACTGACTGGTTTTTATAACCGAGACGGAGTGTGTTTACTGCGCGGTACGGACTGTAGCCCTTTAAAGCCCAGTGGTTACTTTATGTACGACCAGGTTTAACTTTCACAAATTCTACGTTCTGCCCACAGTGTGTTTATATGTTTTGTGTGGATCTCAGAACAAACAGCGATTATTTCCCTATATAGCATTAACTGACTGGTTTTTATAACCGAGACGGTGTGTTTACTGCGCGGTACGGACTGTAGCCCTTTAAAGCCCAGTGGCTACTGTACGTACCGCCAGGTTTAACATTCAACAATTCTACGTTCTGCCCACACAGTGTATTTATGTGTTTTGTGTGGATCTCAGAACAGTAGAACCCGGTTATAACGACATCGGTTTATACGACGCTTCGTATATAGTGTCAGATATTCTGTGGTACTAATTAATTCCTCACTGTTAACGATAACATTATTCTCCTAACACACTTTTATGACACAAGCTATTCAGTCCTTTTCATGACGTTATAACCGAGTTAGACTGCAGATTAGAAACGAACCGCACAAATGTATTATAACTGCTTTCTCTACATACATTCACGTTTGAACACAACGTGCTGTCTGCGGTTTCCACTGATATCTCTAATAATTATTTTGAACCTTTTTCTAATTTTATTCAATAGTTATCTCGTTTGATGGGAAAAAATATATTATCAACAACGAAATAGCGCCCTTTGACAATTTCAATTATTTGTACCTGGCTTGTTGCGGTAAAACTTGCAGAGACCTCTGTTGGCAATTGACAGAAACAGTGGAGAGCTTTCGTGGCGCCTATTTAGAGTGTGTACGCCAGGTGTCAGTACCATACAAATGTCCTACCCCGGCTACTTTAACCCTTTAAAGACGAAGCGTATCTGTTTTATATAAGGACTCAGTGCGTACCGCGCTGTAAACACTCTCCACTTCGGTTATAAAACCCAGTCTCTTAATGTTTTATAAGGCAAAAGTTGCTGTTTGTTCTGAGATCCGTACAAAACACATAAACGCAATGTGGGCACCACGTAGAATTTTTTAATGTTAAACCTGGTGGTATGTGAAGTTACCGCTAGGTTTTGAAAGGTTAATATGAAGATTTTGTTATTACGTGTAGTGGCAAGTGGCTGTGAAAAAGAAATTTGGTACCCACACGGACATGCAGCAGACTGTATTTACAGTACCTGTGCATGAACTTGCGGGACTGTATGGAGAGAATATTGTATGTTAAAAGCGGGTTTGTATCGGTATTAGCAAATTATAATTGTAGGGCGTAAATGAAAATTTGCTAGTATTTTCTACATTTCTCTACATACCGTTAGACCTCGCTGTTTTAGATCTCCATTCTACAGTGCTTAGTAAATATACGCTATGTTAAACACAGGCAATGTAAGCCATATCTTACCTAAGGGCAGTCACAAATTTTTGCCAGTGTTTTCTACATTTTACGGCCGATCCCGAAAAGCACGCTATCCGAGGTACCCGTACTATACCTTCGGTAATTCCACCTTTCTTCAAATCGGTGCATCGCAAGCTCTAATTCACTTAAAGGCGTGAAGTACTTTTTCCCGTATTTTCAGGATTTCTCGGCCGATTTCGATAACATCGGTACTGCAAATTTCGTCGAAATCGGTCGTTAAAGAATCGCACTGTAGCAGAGTGACCGAAAGGCCACAAATCGCAAACACTGCACATGCGCTAGAAGCAATGCCAGACTGATCGAACTCGGTCGGTAATGAAGGCCACTTTACTTTTGAGGCCGAAAGTTTTTCGTCGTTATCTCGCCTCGCATTGCAGCTGGGTGACTACAACATCACACCTGGCACTCCATGCCGCTCCGCTACAATCCGTGAAAGATTGTTCGAAATCGGCCAGTCAAGAAGGACAAATTACTCTTGAGGAGGAAACGGCTTTTCGTCCGAATCTTGCTTCGCATTTGAAGTGAGGTGACTGTGACATCAATCCCGGCACTACAGGCACACACCCTACAAAGGATACGTGTTTGGTAGATATCCGTCCGTAACGAGTGGCACTTTAATCGTGATGACGAAAGAATATTTCGTCCCTATTTAGCCACTCATTCCATCGGGGAGTCTGTAACATCACACCTTGCACTTCTTCACCACAAGTTAAAATCTCTGCAAGTTTGGTCGAAATCGCTAAGTAAATAAGCTCACTTTACTCTTGAAGAGTAACTTTGAAGTAACTACTCTTGAAGAGTACACTTTTCGTCAATTCTCCGCCTCGTATTACAGCGGGGTGACGAAAGCATCGCAACGGGAACTCCCTGCCCAAGTGCCACAGTCGCTGGAAGTTTCGTGGATGTCAGTCCGTAACAAAGGTCACTTAACTCTTCAAGTCGAAAACGCTTATGTCCCGTCGCCTCGCATCGAAGCTGTCTCTGTAACATGACACACGGCACTCCCTACCCACGTGACAGCACCACTGCAAGACTGGTCGAAATCGGTCACTAACAAAGAGGAGTTTACTCCAGAGCACGAAAAGGTTTTTCGTCCCTACTATCCACCGCATTGAAGTGGGGTGACTGAAACATACAACCCAGCACTGCCTGCATACGCGATACATGCGGTGCGAGTTTGGACGATATAGGTCCGTAACGAAGGGCACTTTATTCAAAACGTCGAAAAAATTTTTTGTCCTAAACTCGCCTACCATTCAAGCGTGATGAGTCAAACATGAGAGAGGGCACTCCCCTCCCACTCATTACAATCGGTGCAAGTTTGGTCGAAATCGATCAGTACCGAAGGGCAATTTACTCGAGAGGATGAAACAGTTTTCGACCCTACCTTCCCTCGAATTGAGGCGGGATGACATCAAACGCAGTACTCCCTGCACACGCGCTACAAGCGGTACGTAATTTGGTCAGTAGAGGTCGGTAACGAAGGGCACGTTACTCTTGACGCCTAAAATATTTTTCGTCCTAAACTCGCCTCCAATTTAAGCAGGACGAGTGATATATGACACCGAGCACTCCCTTCCCACTCGCTACAGTCTGCTCAAGTTTGGTCGAAATCGGTCAGTACTAAAGAGCAGTTTACTCATGGGGATAGAAGTTTTCGTCCCTGTCGTCCCTCGAATTCAGGCGGGGTGACTGAAACGTCAAATCCAGTACCCCCTGCACACGCGCCACAAGTGGTACGTGTTTGATCTCTACAGGGCCGTAACGAAGGGCACTTTACTCTTGATGCCTAAAATATTTTTCGTCCTAAACTCGCCTCCCATTGAAGCACGACAAGTGATACATGACACCGAGAACTCCCTTCCCACTCGCTACAAACGGTGCAAGTTTGGTCGAAATCTGTCTGTAGCAAAGGACAGTTTACTCATTAGGATAGAACCGTTTTTCGTCTCTATCTTCCCTCGAATTCAGACGGGGTGACTGAAACATCAAAACCTGTACCCCCTGCACACGCGCTACAAGCAGTACTTGTTTGGTAAATATAGGTCGGTAATGAAGGGCACTTCTCTCTTGACGCCGAAATAATTTTTCGTCCTGAACTCGTCTCCCATTGAAATGGGATGACTGAAACATGACAGCGGGCACTCGCTCACACTCAGTACAATCGGTGCACGTTTGGTCGAAATCGGTCAGTAATGAAGGGCAGTTTACTCGTGAGGATGAATCAGTTTTTCGTCCGTCTTCCCTCGCACTGAAGCGGGGTGACTGAAACATCAAACCCAGCACGCCCTACACACGCGCTACAAGCAATGCGAGTTTGGTCGATATAGATCCGTAAGGAAGAACACTTTATTCTTGACGCCGAAAGAATTTTTCGTACCTGCTTCGCCTCTTATTCCAGCGGGGTGACTGAGACATCACACCTTGCACCTCCTCCCTACGCGCTACAATCGGTGTAAGTTTGGTCGAAATCGCTGAGTAAATAAGCTCACTTTACTATTCATGCTGAAAAAGCTTTTAGTCCCTATTTCGCTTCGCACTGAAGCGGGGTCTCTGTCACATCACACATGGCACTCCCTACCCACGTGATACAACCGGTGAAAGAGCGCTCGAAACCAGTGTATAAGGAAGGACACTTTACTCTTGACTCCGAAACAGATTTTCATCCGTATCTGGGCTCACGTTGTAGCTTGGTGCCTCTAACATCAGGCCTGGAACTCCATGTCGCCCCGCTATAATCGATGGAATATTGGTTGAAATCGGTCGGTAAAGGAGGACAGTTTACACGTGCATACCAAACACATTTTCGTCCATATTTTCCCTGTCATTGCAGTGAGGTGACTGAAGCATCACACCTGGCACGCCCTGCACAAACACTACGCTCGGTGCAGTTTTGGTAGAAATCGGTCAGTAAAAATGGCCACTTTACTCTTCACGCCGAAAAAATTTTTCGTCCTAAACCCGCCTCCCACTGAAGCAGGATGAGCGAAACATTACAGAGGACACTCCCTTCGCACTCGCTACAATCGGTGCAAGTTTGCTCAAAATCGGACAGTAACAAAGGTGACATTACTCTTGAAGCCGTAACACTTTTTCGTCCGTATCTCGCCTGTCACTGAAGAAGGGTAAATGAAACGTCAAAATCTGGCACTACCAGCCACCTCGCTAAAATATACGCAAGTTTGGCGAAATCGATTAGCAACGAAAGGCACATTACTCATGTGGCCAAAGCAGTTTTTCGTCCGTATCTCGCCTCCCATTGCAGTGGGATGACTGATGCATCACACTTGGCACTGCCTCCCTCCACGGTACAATTGATGAATGCTTCATCAAAATCGATCAGTAACAAAGGGCAGTTTACTTGTGAGGATGAAACAGTTTTTCGTCCCCATCTTCTGGTCACCCTCTGCCTAAGATCCCTGTGTTCAACTTGGACACTGCATATACTGACAACAAACCATGAGAAATATCTCAAGTAACAGACCTTCAGTACAGTGACTCCCTGTTGATGACCCACAGCTGCAACCCAAACTGCACCATTGGTGACCCCGAAGCTCAGCACAGACTGCCGCCACTGCAGTGACTGCCAACAGAATAACAATTATGTGTAACACGCTGTAAACATGAATACACTGTATATTTCTTCATTAGCGCTAACAAGTTTTGGTGTCCTTCATGTGTGTTAACTCTCAATCAAGATGGCCCTGTAGAACTGAACTTAGATCCAGCCATCCGTGGCGCTACAGCCCGTTCTGGGTGTTAACCCTTCCATCCTTCTCTGTCCCCAGCTCATCTCCTCCAACCTTGTACTCCTAGGAACTGTAGTGCATCTCTCTGTATGGCGTCCTCCCATCTTGTTCTTGGTTTTCATATTGGTCCTGTTTTGTAGACTTTCCTGTTAACCTTTTTTGGGCTTCTTTCATCTTCCATTCTTACCACACCGCCTGCCCATCCCAATCTTGTAATTTTAATATCAGCAATGATATTTAGATCTTTGTAAAGACTATAAATATTGTTACTCCATCTAGAGTGCCAGCGGCCTTTCTCTTGTACTGGACCACATATTCATCGTAAGATTTTCCTTTCAAGGGCACGTAACATTGATTCATAAAATATGGTTGCTGTGACTTGTACTGACAACTGTCTCACTACATATTCCAATGCTATATTAAAAAGGTTACGTGCCAATCAGTCTTCCTTGTGCCAACCCACTTTCTACCTTACAACCATTAGTCATAACCGGTATTAACATATTAACATTTTGTAGAAGCACGTAATAATACTTTCAAGAAATAAAAATTGCTTGCAGATTGTGTATTGTCTGCCTACAGTCACATCTGAACAGAATGCCAGCATATACAGAACAAATCACAAAAAAGAACAGCAACGTCCACTTTATTCATACATCTGGCCTCAAAAAATAAATTTGGAACTTAGTTATATAACACAACTTACACAGTTTAGATCAGTATTTGTGCAAATACACGTGCAAAAAGGGGAAAAAATGCCAATACCAGGACTTGAACTAGTGTTTTTTCCTTCTGAAGGACAATGTACTCCTACCTCGTCCGCTCTCCCACAAGTGAATGTGAATGTTCACTAGCAGTGTGGTCCACAGCAGCGCTCTGACATGGAACCCAGTCACACGTCTCAGAAAATTATTGAACATTATGACAGCAGCTGCAGTTACATCACTTCCAGGTTTGGGGTTTTTAGGTACTTGATTTTTATTTCACAGAGTGTACATTTGTGTAGACAGAATCAAGAACAGTATCTGCATCTTCCCAAAGCTCCCTTCTCCTCCTCCGTAATTCTGTTCCTTCTGCATAACATCAGGACCACGGAAAAAGTCTCATGAATGGACATGTGAGCATCATTCTACACACCTCACTCTGTGAGTGGTGTACACTGCCACCCACATTCATGTTTGTTAACCAGCCCAAACCAACATTTGTGTGAACAATCTGGCTGAACATCTGGAGGGAAGTACAGGTAGTCTGGGCATGATGGGAATTACATTGTTACAAACTTATATAAAAATATGGCACAACTGTACCCAGTGTTTCTGTACTCATTAACCACAGGTGCAGCAAATGTACATCTCCTCCTGCTACGACACTTTCAATGTTAAGGTGTGCTTGCTAAACACACACACACATGCGCACACACGCACGCGCACACAATAGCATATCACACAACAGATATAGTTAATTAGTTCAAACGTCAAACACTCTCATTCCTATTGCATTAAAAATGTCACTGATACATAATATAGCTAGGAACCCTCTTCTCTGTGTAAACACAATGTACATTTTAGAATTAATGGAATTTACAAACCAATATGAAACTAGGCATGTGATTTATATAAAAAATATATGTTTTGTATGGCATGCCATCATTCTGCGCAACCTGCTGAACTGTTCAAATTGGCACCTTAATGTTCAACTCTGCTCTGAAAACTGTTAACTTTGGCTCAGTGAAGATACCTGCCCAGAAAGAAGGCAAGTGACATTTGTGTATTGCCATACTTCTCCCACTATCATGAAATCTGTCCACAAAATTAAAATGGACACAAAGAATACGTGATATACACCTGAAGCAGAAATGTACAATCCACTTCATGGGAGACAAGTTACAACTCAAAATGTGGTAATGAAAGTATTGCAACAGGACCTGCAAAATCTGCAGATCTGTACACATTTTTCCACAGTATAATCCTCATCTCAGACTCCCACACATGCCTGATTAATTCGTTAGAACAGCCAGTTCCCAAATGCAAAGAACCAGTTCAGCCAGTGCTTGTGAATTTAAAACTTCCAAAGTCTTCTTTCATTACTCTATGAACCATGTTCAAATTCTTGATATCCTTCAGCACCAGTGAAAATCACGTCCACCCAGATTCTCATAGCTTCTGGACTGGGTGCCATCAGGTGGTACATCCTCTCATTTGTCTTCACTACAAACGTTACCTGAGGATTTGGCGACTTCACAGAGTTCAGATGGTCCACGTACACTTCCTCAATGGACTACAAACAAAAAGCATGCAGTTTGTAAACACCAACACAGCCTCGCAGCAATGTCTTGTCTCACGTTTTATTCACTAGTTACCGTCCACTTAACAACACACATTCATCTCAGCCCTTTGGTCTCCACACCTTCACTGACATTAACTTTGGGGGGGGGGGGGGCCCAAGTTTCATACTGACACAAACAACTTTGGAGTGAAGTGAAAAAAGTGAGAAATGGAACATTATAGGAAGAAATGGCAGTTACTGGAAACTGGTAAAACAAACTCCTGACGCTATATGCCATACTGAATGAACAATTGACGGAAAGTTAGTGAGAAATGTGCTGCACTGTTCAGAGGGAGAGGGAGAACATACGAAGTGCATTATGGAGCATAACGGACATTTGGAAGATGGGATCTTAGAAAACAACTGCAGATGATGATGATGATGATGATGATGAACAGCAGCAGCAGCAGCAGGAGGAGGACGTAGTTCAATTTATTAGCATGCAGGCTGAATATCACATGGCCAATTACAAAACAAGTAGCATGCATACATAATCATAGAAGGATATTCTGCATGGGTCACCACCCACTACATGCCCTCTCAATCACATCCACCTACTACAGGTTGCTCTCAGCTTCCTCATCACTCATGCTTCTGGTTACAAAGGTAAACAAAGCCACAGTTAGATAAATTCTAAAGGTTTTGACGATGGTGTATAATAGAGAACCTGAGGATGGAAGCAGAGCCAGCTTCTGAAACGTTGTGATTTTAATTTTTAATATTTTTAATATTTTACTCTTTGGATGATGGATAAAGTCCATAAACCCATCACCACACAAAGCCACAATTCTCTGGATGTTAGCTGCAACAGTGGAGGAATCAACCCACTCAGTACGATACAACTAACCTGAAGGCTCAAAACCTTAATGTTGACCGTATGTTAATTTTTATGTTTTCAGATATAAGACAAAAAATCAGATTCTGGCCTGAATACTACTTAGCATTCCCCACAGGTTCTTTAATTTTTGAAGACTGCAGCCTGATCTCTTGACTAAACTTTGTTACATTTTGAAAGGACTTATCTAGTAATATCTACATATCTAGAAATATCTAAATTTACAGGAAGAATTCATCAGTGACTTTACCTGGAAGTAAACTCCACCGCGTGGTTTCTTCTCACCTCTGTCACTATAATATGTGAGAGTTCTCCGCATGCGGTCGAACACAAACCACCGCCTGTTCCAGTGATGGAACTTAGACCCCATTTTATGCAGATATCCTCGACATGATGTGGAGTCTAAACTCACGTGCACACACAGCTCTATCTGGTGACCTGCTGACTCTATATGCTGCCGAAGATTCAAACTCTCGCTTCTTATTGGAAGATACCGTGTCAGAGGCCGCTGATGTGGTTGCTGTTTACAATCAATCACACATGTGTGAGGTATATGACTTGCTGACCTGGCACAAGCAGACAAATGTCACACACTTTTGCCAGTAATCGGTTTTTGTGAACATAATATAGAATACAACATTTGGGGTTTTCACGGCAGTGACAATGATGCATACATCTGTCGTGTACCAAACAATGTGCCGTCACATCCTTGATTACAGTAATCTTCTAAATATAAAAACAATTACATCCTAGTCTCTCACTTCTCCCTCCCTACCGTTCATTCATTTACCCACTAAATTCACTCATTCACACTTTAGAAACTGTAACAATAACAACAAAATGTGGAGCCAGCTCTATTACCTACGCATCACCACACATTTCCTTAGCATAACTACAAGCACCATTTATTCACTTCTTGCTCCGTACAGTACTAAATTGTTCCCTCTAACATCTCTGGCTCAATCCCTTCTAACTCCTCACTGTTCAGTAGTGGTAACTGAATGATCAGTGCATGATGTTTTCGGCTTACATATCCAGCTGCTTCCCACGCACTGCTAATTACATGACAAACATGTCAAACATGACAAACATGAGGCTGCAACAGCCAACTCAGACAAAGAAATGACACACAAACATGGTCACATAAGCCCACCCACCACAGTCACAGCAGTGGCTGCCTTGCTGGCTGAACCCCTCAACACTGTACATAGCTGCAGGCAGCATGGCATAATCACTGCTACGCTCACCTCGGAATGGCCAGGCAGCACCAAACCTCTTTCAAGAACAATTATGCTGTTGGCAGTATATTCACAGAGTAAATTTGGTGGAGCATGCACAGTGCTTCCCCACTTACCAGCTTGCCTCTTTACCCCTGCATCGACTAGCAAGTAATCTGGTCACTACCATACACGGTACAAATCAAACACATCCTCAGTGTTCTTCATTTTCTGTATGAGCATTACGTGCAGTCTATAGACCACTAACAACCAAACATGGCTGTCAAGTGACCAGCACTCATGTGGCATGTCTGAAAGGCACTGCGTTCACACCCCGGTGAAAATGCTGGCAATACAAACAGCACTTAAATTATGGCCCGAGAGTAACGGGATGTTGTTGATTCCAATGGCTACTAACACATCCAATGGTTTTCACTGCAACTGCTCACACCAACTGATTACTACACGTAACAAAATCAAAATGCGAAGGAATTCATAATAACTACTCGATTACAGCCTTTGCCACAGGCTTGTCACTCATTATTCAGGGGAGTCCTACTGGGTGTGTGCCTGTGTGTGATCTACAGGCCTCAACAACAAGGTGGCCTAGGGCTGAGTTCGTGTGATGCACCACAGAAAAAAAATATACAGGTATGTGTTGTTACATACAGATAATTAGCTGTTAAATAACTCTTGGTTACCTGTGTACAGAAAAGGATACACACCTAGTTCCACCTTTGTAGTTCCTACATTATGACTTCACTCCATCGGTATCTGGTGAAGTGCACAGAGCTAACGCCTTACAAAATTAAAGTCAGTAACAAAGCCACACAACTGTACGGTATAGCACACTTTAAACCTGACATTCTAATAAGCTGCTTATTGATTTTCAGCCAACCGATGTGGCAGGATTCACTAGCCAAACAATGGCCACCTGACATGACAGGGGAACAATTCTTAAAATAGAACCCATCAGACACAACCAGTGCCAAATTTACATACAGATATATACACACACAGCCCATGAGATCAACCGCACAACAGGAATTTGTATTAAAATTTTTCCTACAAAGTACTGTGAGTACTAAATTCCACATACTTGTTGGCGTGGAGGTGCTTTGTCCCTCTTGCGCACAGCTGCTGACAGCTGTTGCTCATACGCTGATCCGTCTGACAGAGGTCTCGTCTCCTCCTGGTTCTGTTCCAGCTCCCTGTCTCGCACCTGCAAACAGTGTTGATGCTGTCAGCACACATTTACCTACCCACTGTAATTCCAAACTTACACACACCTTTACATTAAATTCAGCTAAATAAATTATGTAGTTTATTTAAATAACACAAATGAGATACTGCAGCACTGCAAGGTGTCAGACAGCACAAGACTTACTCCTAGTGTCTACCAGTCAGAATCTAGAATCTGGAACAGTGTGTGTCCCTTTTATTGTGTCCCTAAGCATGGCAACTTCATTATATGGAAAGCCCACATCCAGTGACACATTCCACTACACCTGCCGTGATCAGACACATGATAAAAACTGATGCTCTGTATGAAACAGCTTATGACTGCATGTTACACACAATATTAAGACACGCGGAACACCAAGACAAGCTACAGTGAACTCTTATAAACAGCGCTGCCATAACGTAAAGTTATGTGTTGCGAGTCTCTCTGATTTCACACGGATATGAAACGCTTCTGCCTAAAGAGAATTCACAAGAACTCATCATACCTTCCACACAAACGTCCACTGGCCACCACTAACCTGGTGCTTTAGATACAGCACATGAGGATCGCCAAACATGCTGACAATTTGCATCACAGTGGACAAACCAAACTCTTCGTGCAACTTCACACAGCACAGTCACTCAGCCATTGCGTTAGGCTTTATACAAAGTGAACAGTCACATTCATTGTTTATTTAAAGCAGTAACACTGGAATAATCAATTCAGCTACACATATCTTAAAGTCATGGATTAATCCCCCAGCCACCAACTGTCTGTCAGTTGCATTCTGGCTCTTAATGTCCACTGGCCTCCCTTACAGATGGGTCAACCTAAACATACACCACCAACGTTTCACTCTTTCTCCACTCCAAAATTAATTCAGTTGCTCAGACTTATCCTCTTTATGAACAAACATTAAAAATATGCAACAATACCGTTCTTTATGCTAAAAACTGTATAACATTCCCAGAATCGCCGCCCCCCAGTTACAGCAGTTTTATGGTATGATAAATTACAGTGCCCCGTTGTCTGTTAGATACTGATGTTTCAAAGGAACCTCCTGCCTCCATCTTCAGGTACATCTGAAACATTAGCACCTACCTACCAGACTACATGCCATTACATCCTTGGGACAGTACTGTAACAAATGTCACTGCCAGCACACCAAATATCATACAATGCAGCAGTTTTTATAAGCGTACAACACTGGAACTAACTTAGTTAAGTGTGCCCTGCAGGGCACATTCACATTTAAGTATATAAACGCAACCACACTGTATCAATATTATTCTCCCTGAAGATGGCCCAGCAGGGTCGGAACGTGTAGGAGGCTTTTACGAATAAATATTATATATATTTTGGTGCATCAGTCGGTGTTATTATTTCGTATGATACAGTGCACGGACGTGGAACATGTATTTAAAACGTCGCTGTAGCATTTCTGTCACTGTTTGGTCAGAGATATTCTTCTGTGTACTGTCTGCGTGACGCAAATCACTGCCGGTGCCTCTGTTGGGTAACAAAGTCTGCACATTAAAACTCACGTGCGACAGTTTTTATGGTATTTGTGTTTAATGGAGCTGTGACCTAGCGTAAACAACACGGATGTCCTTTTTGGCCCCAATGCCATGTCTGACGCCATCACACAAAATACTGCCATTCCCTGACCGGCACCACAACTACAGCACCGCTCAGCACGTCATCCGTATGCAGACGTGAAAGTTGTCCTCCGCTACAGATGTAACGGAGACATCTCTTTGCATGCTTTTATGCGAGTAGAAGTTTCTGACACGTGCTATTTCTAATTAGTATTCCAGTTACGTGTCCTTCAATGTACTGAAGTACTTTATATTTACTTGCAGTTAACAGGCTATTAATTGAAAAAGGAACCTAAAGAAAAAGAAAGAATAAAAGATAAAGAAATTACAAAACGTGTCAGGGCCGTGACTGTCATCTCCAGATCGCCAAAACGGAAGGCAGGCACTATAACAACTCAAGAACTTCATCCCAACATGCCGACCACCATACCGCCCAACATGCCGACCACCATACCGCCCAACATGCCGACCACTATACCGCCCAACATGCCGCCCACCATGCCGACCACCATACCGACCAACAACACAGCTGCACCGACACTGTTCTATAATCCAAACGGAATGCGTCAGCTTTGCTTCTCCTCTCGAAAGCATCTATGGCCCCACTCCACCCACCGGAGAACATGGAACTAGTGGAGCTTGCCGCTGCATTAGCTGGCGTGCAGGCACGCTTCCAATAGTAGAAACGTTAGACAGTGCATCACTGGCTTTGGTCTCCAATTCCCTCGTCATCACACCCTGTCCTTCAGTTCCCACGTCTGGCACCGTTAAACTTTTAAACGAGGAATGTTAAGTGAAACTACCTGCCTGCCTACCTACCTACCTACCTACCTACCTACCTACCTACCTACCTACCTACCTGACTAACTCCATGGAGCTGAGGCGTTCTTGAGAAGCTAAGAGTTTCTCAGCTAGTCAAGAAATTCCCCGCATTTTATGGGACCTGGACGTTCATTACCGCAATCACAACAGCCCGCCACCTGTCCCTATCCTAAGCAATGTTAAGTGAAACGTAAGTTTTAACTGTACGCAGCAAACTGAAAATCCCAAGCAAATACACACATTCTGGTGCCACTTTTAACCCTTTAAAGACGAAGCGTGTCTGTTTTATATAAAGACTCAGTGCGTACCGCGCTGTAAACACTCTCCACTTCGGTTATAAAAACCAGTCTCTTAATGTTTTATAAGGCAAAAGTTGCTGTTTGTTCTGAGATCCGTACAAAACACATAAACGCAATGTGGGCACCACGTAGAATTTTTTAATGTTAAACCTGGTGGTACGTAAAGTTACCGCTCGGCTTTAAATGGTTAAGACCTGTCTGACTAGTACAGAACACATGTCTTTTCTCGGCCAAGACACAGCAACAGCGAACACCGCAAACAAAGCTACGCATTGTTTACGCTGCGTGACGAGACAATATTACAACTGCCTGTGGCCCCCTCTGCCGCCGGACCGAGGCCGCGTGGCAGTTACGTGCGAGGCATGTTGCAGGACACAGTGTGCACGCGTCATCCTCCGGGCGATCTGGAAGGCAACGTTCTGCATGCAGCGCCTTCAGTTTCACAAGCAGAACTTCTACGTGCAATGGAACAACGTGGGTGTAAGCTGCGTGTCCGCGACTCAAACGCAGCCACTTCCGGCACCTCTACATCTGTGTCTGTACCACCCGTAGGCTACTTCACAGGGGTTCATAACACACATGATTATACGAACTCAAGTTACAGCTGTTTACGCAGATAAAAACACATAAAATAAAGTAAACCAAGGCCAGGGAAAGGCCAAGGTTTGAGCGCGTATGTCAGTGACAGCCACACTGGCAAACAAGATGGCGGCTCCATTCTGTCGAGACACAGACGAAACAGATTTAACAAGGTTAGGCGTCACACATTCGTATGAATGACCGAAACTGTCTCGGCTGGCAACTGTCACTTCTGTTAGTCACTATCTGTTGCACAAACGTCCGTTTTATCGCATAGAAAGCCTCCATCCGCCGGGACGTCCTGGGGCAGCTGCTGTGCGCAGGAACACGGTACAAGAGGCGCCTGTATGGATTCCATTCTTGTGAGACACGACTCTGCGTCAGCGGATAATTTGATCCCGACGTTTCGACTCCTAATGGGGTAAGTACGTGTAACGAAATGTTGAGATCCCATTACCCCACTGCGGCTGCGCCCTATACAGGACTGACAGAACCCTTCGTTACCCCAACAACGCAAAAGCGAAGGCACAATGCAGCAGTCTGATTACATAGCAGTTTTAACTCACAGGTACTGACACAGCTGCCCGGACACGAATGTTTCTGTGTGGTGACAAACATCAGGTGACATGCGTCCCTGTGCCGTGCGTCCCCCGTGCTGAGTCAATTCCTCAATATCACTAATGCCACAAATATTAAAATATAACGCCAACGTCACAATTTTTCACGTTCCTGGTATGGCAGGTCAGACTGTTTTGCTGCAATTTTTATCGACCAACGAAGTCCAGGGAACACAGGCCTTATTCACGAGTTAACGTATCACCACGTTTTGTGGCACCCAAAGGTTACTGACCCGTGTTGACGACGGCCCACTGCTGATCCCTACCCTGACACAGATCAATTCAGTCCACACACACACACACACACACACACACACACACACACACACCCCCCCCCATTCCATTCCTGCAAGATCTATTTTATATCATCCCCCAGTTCACGCCTTCATTCAGGTTTCCCCACCAAAACAATGTATGCATTCCTCTTGTACCCATTCATGCCACATGCCTTGCCCATCTCATCGTCCTACATTTGCTCCTAATAATATCCCTCGTGCGTCACTCGTTTTGATGGCAGTTTTACTGCCGACACAAAACCTATGGTCTAAGTTACAGCAGTCATCAAAGTGGGGCCACAGTTACCTTATTTATTACACACATCGCCAAACACGCACCTACAGCCACAGCCACAGCCACGGCCACTGTATACCGTCACCAAAGTTAGTGTGTTTATTTCGCGTTCTAGCGTTGACCGGTACGGTGCCTGGTGGCACTGCCCAGTCACATACGGAGTAATTCGGAAAGACGGCAGCATTTCGGCATGTTTATGAACCAGTGAGACAACAATGACACGACACGTATCAATTGTTACGAAAACTCTGTTACTTTTGCAAATAACGGGGGAAAACTGTTCGCACACTGACATCCGGTACGCTTCGCATCCTTGCAGGTTCACTGGTTATTTCGTTACAGCCGTGTGACAGCACCGCCTTCTATTTGAGTCCTGTACGTGCATACAGTGACACAGTCACCACAAGGCTTCCAGGACACGCGAGTCCGGCCGAAATTCAAACCGGGCACCTCAAGAACATAGTCACAAGAGTTGCTGCTTGACCTAACTGCACCTACAAAACCCCATTGTTATCAATTTTATTGCTGTTTTATAGAAAATTTGGTGTCGGATCCCTAAAGATGCGTGACATGGGGCCGAAACATGTAGGAGCCATGTCAAAAGACAATACGAACAAACACAGAATAGTACATTTGTTGGTGTTATGTAAGTTTTAACAGTACTTAAAAAATTGTTGAAAACATCGATTTATACCATAAAACTAAACACACGTTACTTCCGTGGCGCCTTTCGTACGGTACCCATGGCAGCCAACACCGCCGCACGAATATACCCACAACTGGTATCGATTTTCTGCTAGGATTTTCTACCCACAGTGCCCTGCTATCTGTATACCAACACTGACCCTCTGTATATCGGTTTGCCACTCAAAACACTAAAGACACAGCACCATGCTGATAGCACGAAGACTACTAGTCATATCACACGTGAACACCGTACGTACACACACACACGAACAGCACGCAGCAACAACTGACGAACAGAACGCCACCAAACAAAACACTATCGCTCCGCTCGCTAGGTCACTCCCCCTGGTATGACGTAATGCCTTCCCCTCTGTGCGTTCCATGCCACTTGCCAATCTGACAATGAGGCAAAGTCGCGGAGCATGCTTACCGACTATAATTAAACCATCTCAAACACTCTTAACCCTTTCCTGTCCTGCGGTTACTGTATGTACCGCCACGTTTAACATTCAACAATTCTACGTTCTGCCCACACAGTGTATTTATGTGTTTTGTGTGGATCTCAGAACAAACAGCGATTATTTCCCTATACAGCATTAACTGGCTGGTTTTTATAACCGAGACGGAGTGTGTTTACTGCGCGGTACGGACTGGGTCTTTAAACATGATTCAGGTTCATCTGAACGGTTGAAGTGCCAACAGTATTAACTCGCTGTTACAGCAAATCCTTGTCGCGCAGTGTTAGCGAAAAGGCTGGCCTTGTACTCCCCAGCCAGCCCATCCAAAAGTCGCGGGAGTGGTCAGAATGCTACGTGCACCTTCGTACCTTCGGGGATGTCCCCTCAGCTCTTCTCCGGTAAGGAAGAAACAACACACAGGCGACAAGCTAACGCACACAGTGGTCTTACAACGTTATTCAAAATGGTAATGACCACCACGTTTCGTAATGAGTAATGCAGCACGTACATGAAGCTCACACAAAACATATCTGTGTGCAGTTTTACACTGTAAGACTGTTAAAAGCGGCAGGCGGGGCAGCTCAGTCAGTCCCGTGACTGTGACCAAACCACAGCATGCAATATGGTTCCAGAAACACGAAACAAAGACATAAGAAATTCGACAAATAATTATTTTATTGCCACTCATACAAAAACGTAAATTTCGTGATACTGCAGTTATTTATTCCTATGAACTCTGTTTACCTCGTGACAACTGCCCACTGCTCACTAGCCATACGCAACAGATAAGCCGGGGGGGGGGGGGGCACACAATTTCCAAAAATTTAGGAGCCACATCAAAATTCTAAGCGCCAGGAGCGCAACAAGAAGCAACTTCGATACTCAAGATACGCATTTTTTTTTTGGAATACATTTGTGAACAGTTCTTTTCCAAGACGAATATTGTGAAGGGTCCACACAAAAACGTGACTAGACAGAAAACTGAACAGCTGTTTTCACCTTGCCACTTCTCACATACCTCCACATAGTGACTAACAGGCAGTGCCAACTTTCTCACTGAAGTACTTTTGTCTTGAACAGCGGTGAACAGCCAATAAACAAGTGCGAGAGAAAGTACAGATGTAACGCAAATGAAACCGTGTACAGCGTGCAATGCATTTTACTCAGGATTATAAAACGCACACAAATAAGGGCTTATTAGGCAAGATCGGTTTCAAATTCTGTACGATTAATTCTGATTCCAAACAAGTTTCACCGCCCAAATATTGGCACTACTGACGGCGCATTATTACCATTACTCACACGTACGTACAAACTATATACCTGCGGTATACTTTTTGCGTGTGATTCCAATTGTCATTCAGACTATTTTTCTTAGTTACATTAACAAACTTCCTGCTTCAAGGTTATTCCTTTATCACTGCTCCAGCCACTGACGTGCACACTGTGCTACCGACAAGGAAAGCCACCATATCCCGGGTAAAGAACGGGTATTCCCGCTCGCAGTGTATACATCTCGTCTTCTTGTAATAAGGAAGTTGAAAATGACTTACTAAACGCTAAACATAAGCGTCTTTCGCCTACACCCACCGATTCCCGGCCTGCTGCAGTTTTGTCTGTTTACGTCTAACACCACCCTCCTTAATAGCGTCTAACAGTGCTTGTGTGTTTTCTTTACGCTGTTTGTTATTTCCACCGTGTAAACAAACCAACATCAGCAGCACAGATCGCCAACCGACTTGCCGCATTCCTGTTGGACTGCACTAACTGCTGTGTTCCGAATCACACAATTGCACGTGACCAAAAGACAATATCACGCTACAAAATGTACTTTCTTACAATACTTGTGGCCATTATCCCTGTGAGTCCGAAAACAGCGTGAAAAGACCTTCCTGTCCAAGGCTCTCCGGTATCCGCAATAGCATGGCTTTGTTTGAAGGCCCCCAGTCTTCGCCCGCTTGTCCTTCTGATAACAGCAGTATTAAGATAAAGACCAGTATGGAGCACTGGTGGAATGATACTGACGGGGGACAATCGCAGCACTGTCAGAACACGGCAGGCAGTTCACTGTACCGCAACACTGAGGCGCGTTCGCGGAACCACTGTTGCCGTGGAAATGCAGTATTACGTATTACGAGTGTGTGTCTGTAACCTTAGTTACCCAGCAGGCAAAGCGCATGCGCCGTGTTATATTGTCATCTGTGGCCAGTCCGTCTCTACCGTATTTTTTCACGTTATTTCACAAACGGCACGATTCTCGGGGAAAACGTCACTGAAAATAAAATGTGTGTTTTGATTTTCTCTAACACTTTGTCTGAAACATTTCCCATTCTAAGAAGAATTCAGAGAGATATTACAGAGGTCTTCATGTAAAGTGCCCGTTGTCACATTTTAATAAAACGTGAATTTCTCGACTCATTTTCGAAAAATCCTCAAACACTGAATTTCATGAAAATCCGTCCAGTGCAAGCCCGAGTTGTTCCATGCGGACAGAAGTACAGACAGACATGACGTAGGTGATAGTCGCTTTTCGCAATTTTGTGAACGCGCCTTAAAACCTGTCCCCCTGTTACTCTGTCCCCCAAAAGCTTCAGTTTCCACTACATTAATACCGCTCTGGGTAACAGTCCGTTTGGTGTAACAGCCGTACGAGATACACACAAAGCGTGGGCAAAACGGAGCTCCTACATTAACCCTTTAAAGACGAAGCGTATCTGTTTTATATAAGGACTCAGTGCGTACCGCGCTGTAAACACTCCCCACTTCGGTTATAAAAACCAGTCTCTTAATGTTTTATAAGGCAAAAGTTGCTGTTTGTTCTGAGATCCGTACAAAACACATAAACGCAATGTGGGCACCACGTAGAATTTTTTAATGTTAAACCTGGTGGTACGTAAAGTTACCGCTAGGCTTTAAAAGGTTAAGGCAGGCGGTACGTACAGTAACCACCGTCTTCAAGTTGGAGTTGGCTCGTATGCGGCTGCACATCGCGCTATGACTTATAAATGTGAAAATGAACACAGAACCCAGCAACGTGGCTCCGTCGGGAAGACAAGAAACATGTGTACGGGAACCAACTGCATGTAACGCTGACAGTTGCCCAGCTGGCCAAGGAACTGTAGTGTGTGATGTAACGCCATTAATTCTGGTGGACAGGCACCGTCGTTTCGGAAGAACCTGCTGTTCTCGCGTTTCAAACCCCGACGATGTAACAGGTTAGTTTTCTTTGCGAAATTCTGGCATCTAGCTACCAAGTTACACGGCGTCACATCCCAGACCAAAAACACTCTCAGTGTTCACCTTAGATCTTATGCAAATATTAACTGAAGTGAATTAATCGAATTAACCTTTTAAAGCCTAGCGGTGACTTTACGTACCGCCAGGTTTAACATTAAAAATTCTACGTGGTGCCCACATTGCGTTTATGTGTTTTGTACGGATCTCAGAACAAACAGCAACTTTTGCCTTATAAAACATTAAGAGATTGGTTTTTATAACCGAAGTGGAGAGTGTTTACAGCGCGGTACGCACTGAGTCCTTATATAAAACAGATACGCTTCGTCTTTAAAGGGTTAAGCTTGCATTTGATTGTTACTACAAAATTGCTTTCAGAGAAAAGACGCGCCAACCCACGCTCTGCACCACCGCAATACGCACATCCGATCCTCTTCATTTTGTCCAGACATTTCAACTGCGCAATCCCAGGTTACCGCAGCGGTTCTGTTAACGACTCGCGTCTTCTGGGATATGACGCCGTGTCGCTGGGTTAGTCCGCCCGACGTTTCGAAGGATCACGTTGCCTTCGTCTTTAAGGGTTGAGGAGTTCGAAGGCACTATGTTCTTTCGAAACGCCGAGGCGCCACATCCCTGAAAACATCAATCCTCATTTCTTCCATTCCATGTGTGTCGAACATTATGGTCATTCCGTCTTAAGGTCACCTGCCACACGACCTCTCTTTAATACGCCTTGACCTACTTCAGCGACATCGATGTAAGCCACGCGCAAGTGCCCGTCCTTCGCCCGGGACATGGCCGCTTTCCTAGTCAGTATCACAATCCGCAGTGAAACTGCAACAAAGCAATCAGCACTGGACTGAGACACCGTAGTTCACTCAGGCAATGCAAGAAAACGCTACGCCTGTGCACTGCATTGTGTCTTTGCTGCGACAGCCCCTTGTAGCCGCCTTCCGTGGCCTCTGCCGGGAATGGGATGATTCCTGGACAGCCCAGCCCGTAGAATCGTCACTACACCAACTGAACCACCCCCGCACCCACTCAACACACAGAGAAGCCCTTCTTGAGAAGCTGACGGTAGCACAACATGCCACGCCTTTCTTTGAAACCTGAAGGATCATTACTGTGTTCACACAACCTGGCACTGATCCCTGTCCTGAGCCAAACAAATCCAGTTCACGGCATTGTACAGGGTGTTCCACATAAGGTGTGTCAAATTTCACGATGTTTCTATGTGGGTCATCTTGAGTAACAATGCTACATCAAAAGACACGCCGCTACGAATATTTTAATATACACGCCTAGCAGTAACCGACAATCGTACTGTGTAGACGGACGGACGGACGGACAGACAGAGTTATGTGTCTGATAACACCGCAAAATAAACACTCCCGTGAAACCTTAACTTATTTTACAACAAACATCTGATAACACACACACACACACACACACACACACACACACACACACGGCCGGCAATTAAGTCGCACCCTACTGTACGTACAGCATAAAAAGAAAACTATACGTCAGACCATGCAGGGAAGGAAAGACATCAGCTTCGGGCGCGTTCGCAAAATTGCGACGGGCTTCAACGAAATTTTATATCTGAGTATTTTTCGAAAGCCTGTTGATAGAATTCAAGTTTCATTAGAAACTTACAACAACAATGGGTACTTTACATAAAGACCGATGTACATTTATGATTAATATCTCGCCGAATTCTTCTTAGAATGAGGAATGTTTCGACAAAAGTAGTAGAGGAAATCAAAACACACATTTTGTATTTAATAAGTTTTACCGAAATCGTACCGTTTATGAGATAATGTGTAGAAGTATGGTACAGGCAGACAGGCGCATGCGTTCTGCGTGCTGGTTAACTCAGCCCCCCCCCCCCCACACACACACACACACTCTCTCTCTCTCTCTCAGAATATGTAGCACTTATTGCTTTTCCACAGCAACAATGGTTACGTGAACGCGCCCCAATGTTACATTTATATGTACCTTGCCTGTCTTGTTAGTTATGTTACTGAGGCAGTTATGTTAGTTTACATAGTTATGTTACAACACAGAAAAAAAAACATCAGTTTTGACCAGACAATATCAAAGAACGTCCGTTTTCAAGTACGTGAGACTGATTATTGTTCAAAATGTCCCCCACTGTTTTGCAGACACAACTGTTTGCAGACACAACTGTTTGCATCTCAAAGAGAATTTCTTGGCTCTCTGACAATTCTGTAACCCCCAACTATACAGTCAGCTGACCCCCGCGCTCGACTTCTGCCCGTAGACCTTGTCTGTCCTTCATGTGCCCCCACAAGAAGTAGGCAAGGGGCGTGACATTAGGTGACCTCGTACGCCAGGCCTATGGACCAAAATGAGTACGACATACGAGAAAGTACTTTTTGCCGCAGGTAGGCGTCAGCGTGAAGGTGGTTTGTAACAAGTGAGACCGTACAGTGTCGTACAGTGGCTTGAAACATTAACTGTCAGCAACGATCTAACAGTTAGTAGTAAAGGCACGTGTTGACGCAGCATTTATTACTCAAAATAGCTCATATAATAACACCCTGCTGTCCGGTACACCTTATGATGAACATCCTGCATACCTTACCAGGCCTGTTTCGTTAGCACCATTTTAATATTATCCTCCCATCTTGGCTTAAGTCTCCAAGCGGCATCTGCCTTTCAAGGTTATTCACCTAAATACCTGTATGCACGTAACCTGTCCCGTTAGGGGCACATACCCCTCTTCTTACCCCAGCAACATTTGGTTAAGAGTGCCGGTCACGAAGCGCCCCACTATAGGTGCGATAAAAAACCATTTCTGTACAAGGAAGAACCGCCACAGCAGTGTTACGACGCCGGCCTACCAACTGCGTTAGGATCGATTCACATTTAACGACACGACACGACGCGGCCCGACAAAATATTCTTTCACGGTTTTCACATGCTCGAATTCACACCAGCCCGTCACCGGCAGCTATCAACAAAGACAGCGTCGTTGCGATTGACAGAAGAGAATATTTTGCTTGTCTGTTAACTGGCAGTAGATGTGAACGCACGCTAGTTTTTGTCGTGTCGTGCCGTGCCGCATAATGTGAATCGACCCTTAACCCGCTCTGTCGTTTTGTTCCCCCCCCCCCCCCCATTATACTGACGTCACAAATTAACACCGTCTACTGACACTAATTTGCCTCCGCGGTTTTTCCTCCTCCGCATGTGGTCCTGTTGCCAGGCAACTCTGCACTGTTCTCACCGTGACACACGGCAATCTCTGCCCGCCACGGTCTCGTTGCTCTGCAACCGTTAGTTCACTGACTAACCGCTAAGCTGCGCCACGGTGAGTGGACAGGAAGACATAACCTCGCAAAGCAAACACTCATCAATTTCATTAGTGCGTTAACATATATTTCAAGGTAGCCTACATTGGAAAATAATATTAAAATGGTTGTTAAATAGGGCCGACGGATGCGGAGTGGATTTCTACGGCTCAGGAAAGGTAGAAACGGCGGGTTAGTGAACTGATGCTGAACCTGCGGATTCCACAAAACGCGGGGAAATATTCGCTGGTCAAGACGGACGCTGCTACGTGACGTTAGATCTCATATTCGTACCAGTACACCATGGGTCTCCAACCCGCGGCCCGTGGATGGTGTATGACGTGACCCGCGACCACATGAGTAAATATGTGTATACAACGAAAGTTACACAACAATTTCGGCGGTTGGGTATCAGTCCACAAAATCCAAATGCTGTTAAAACCGGCCAAAAATATCAAGCCATTTACATGAAGGCTTAAGTAAGTTTTATTACGGCTGGTGACATAAAATTGCCATAAAAGAGCTCTCTTATAGTAAAATGGTAGGCTGTTAACATAGTCGAGGAGGTATAAACATTATGCGAACGCGCCACTGTTCCATCATACGTACGCTTCCTATGGTGATTAGTAATACTTCAGACTTTATGAGAAGGACAGGCAGGTGCTACTTGGAAAAGCTTAGAGCCATATACAGTTGAACGCGGTTACAACGACATCGGCTTTGGCGACACCTCGTCTATAGCGTCAGATGTTCTGTGGCACCAATTAATTTCTCACTGTTAACCATAACATTACACTCCTCGGTTATAACAAGGCTCGTTCATAACGACACAATCCTTTCATGACGTTATAACCGAGTTCGATTGTGCATATATATATATATATATATATATATATGTACATATATTGGTTTCACTACACAGCTTGTAGTCTCACTCCAAATCCCCACCCCGCAATTCATTCCTCTTTGCTCATCTCGTCATCTCTTATCTTGTCTTCTCGTTTCTCTTCTTCTCCCTTCAGGCTTCGACCGGCTAACATCACACTTTCAGCACATAACAATAGGAACCCGAGCCAACAAGAACACACTGCCAACATTTCTCATACCCACGCGCCACAAAGCCGTGCACATGATTAATGAATTAAGACGGACACTGTGCTACGTGCACGTATCCCCCCCCCCCACTGCACCTCTTAATATGCTTCTGCACTTAAAACCTTCCCACGTCTTCAGTCCCTTGACAGACGCATAAATTTCAAAACTGGCAAGACAATGTTAAAAATCTTCCTGGCTGTGTTTCAGGGCGTTCTTACGTCATGGCACATTTGCAGACGCTGCGTTCCAGAACAATGAGAGATTTTATTGCGATGACACACCACAGGCAGACAGACGGCTCGCCCAGTGTCTCTCTCAACACACTTAAGAGCCTTAAATCCAGTTCCCACCTCACACAGAACACACTGTATCCCCATTACAAAGACCAGCTGCTTACTGCAAGCATCAGAAGACACATTACAGCTGGTGGACAAAATGGCGACTTCTGACTGAGAAAGGCGACACACGTACGGTCGGCTTAAATATATAACGGCGTTGCGACGGGGGGGGGGGGGGGGTTCACTACCACTGCGCCATCTTAAGGCGATAACAAGCACACCGCCGGGCACTAAATTACTCGGCTTTTCACGAAATCCGAAGGTTCATCACCGTGTTCACAACAGCCCGCCTGAGTTACTTATCCCAATACTGAGTAAAGCATTCTACATTCTCACATCACGTTTCGTTGCATTTTAACACCACCCTACCATCTACATCGAGACAAGTGGTCTCTTCCCGTGGACTTAAACGCCGATAGTTTGTAAGCAGCCGTCGGTAAAATCAAATCATACTCTAGTATGATTATTGAAGGAATTCATACTTCGTCATGAATCTCTCTCTCTCTCTCTCTCTCTCTCTCTCTCACACACACACACACACACACACACAGCTGTATAAAACGCTTGGGACGAATTCTGTCAGCAATACTAACGAACACTCTAAATTAACTTGAAATGCAATTCAGTTTTCATTCCGCACCGCGCAGTAAACACACTCCGTCTCGGTTATAAAAATCAGTCAGTTAATGCTGTATAGGGAAATAATCGCTGCTTGTTCTGAGATCCACACAAAACACATAAATACACTGTGTGGGCAGAACGTAGAATTTGTGAATGTTAAACCTGGTGGTACATAAAGTAACCACTGGGCTTTAAAGGGCTACAGTCCGTACCGCGCAGTAAACACACTCCGTCTCGGTTATAAAAACCAGTCAGTTAATGCTGTATAGGGAAATAATCGCTGTTTGTTCTGAGATCCACACAAAACACATAAATACACTGTGTGGGAAGAACGTAGAATTTGTGAATGTTAAGCCTGGTTGTACATAAAGTGACCACTGCGCTCCAGAGAGTTAATAACCATCTCCCCGGCAGCAAAGTCCAAAGGTTCACCACCCGCAATACGAAACCCGCCACTGCACACCGTACTGAGTCAGTTCCGCCCACCTGTACGCCCAGCATTCCTTTTGCGAAGTGTTTCCCCCATCTTCTTCTCGATCTACCAACATAAGGTTTCCGAAAGGTTACTCCCAACTAAATCACGTTTCTTTTTTCCTATTCTTTGCCGCCTCAATTGCTGTATCATGGACTCCATTACCCTAACAATAAAATTCCTCATTATGTAATACAGAACTACAGGGTGAATGACAATTCCCTTTGTACCTGTGCATGACAGGTGCTGCACTCTGCCGGATGTGGGGAAGTTCCATACATAAAACACTTTCGGTGCTGGACCTGTCACATGCCGGTGGGGGTCACTTCTGACACGTACTGTACATCGACTGTGACTTCTAGAACAACCTATATCCTACCTCCGACAGGTGCACAGGGACTTTTCGCTCACTCTGTATCACGTTCTGAAGAGGGACTGCTGCATGGAGTCAGCCCCTTAGCATATACATCATCATCCTGTTCTCTTTCATTTCTTCCGTGTCATGGACAGACAGACAGTCGTTATTTTCTGTGCCAACTATGGGTTTGCTACTTCCTGTCAGCTGGTTTGTCTTATTTCCGTTGCCCGCCCAAATGCGCGGTGCAGTACGGCGGGAAGCGAGAAACGTTAGTTGGCTGGAAAAATGGTGTGTGAAACGTGAACACAAGTCAGCGTTACAGTAACAATAAACACAGTCTTACACACCACTGTGTGTATTTATTCTGCACACTGCACCATTTTACTCCAAGCCTGTGCCAATATACTACATGTTTCGGCTAGGCCGAGCCGAAACACGTAGTATACTGGCACAACCTTGGAGTAAAATGGTGCAGTGTGCAGAATAAATACACACAGTGGTGTGCCAGATCGTGTTTATTGTTACTGTAACTGAAATAACACACCGGGATGACCCAAGGTAAGACAAGTCAGTGTTGCAGAACAGGTGTCGGTGGTGCCATCTGACGGGAATAAATCAAATCACCCAGAAGCTGAAGCTGTATATTAAGGTCCATCTACTCACTCCCAAAGAACAACTGCTGACCTTCCTGCGCATATGGCGCCGCCCGTGGCCGATTCTGAAGTAATTTATCCACATGAGAGGCATCCTTCAACGTAGTCCCTTGCAATGTTGCACACACCAACACAGCGAGACTCTTAATCCCATCAACACAGTTAACTTGCTGATTATTTTTTAACAAACTCAAGAACTGTGACTCTGAAAACGTCCACGAAAAATGTGCTTCTCCCGCATGACATCCATAAACAGACGATTTATATCTGGATCAAGTAACGACAAACACTACAACACAGACTGTACCTACTTATCTACAAACGTGAACAATACAAACGCAGCAGCAGTTCAGACACTTGCCGCCACTCGTACAACCGCACGTCCGTCTGTTCCGGCAGTCAAAGAGAACGTTTCAACATCAGCCGACGGCCCGATCAACGTTTTGATGACGTAACGCGTAATACATTCCGGACTTCACAGCAATGCGAGACACACGGAACAGATGTTTTGCACGCGTACAAAGCACGGCTTCACAAATCCACACAGCCGTATTGGAACACGCAGCCTACCGAAATACAGTACAAACCAGCAAAGTGATGAACACCAAAGATACAAGCTAAGCGCAGAAATACGGGAGGCACCACAGCCCTTCGCGTCAGTTACGTGCAGGACTAAAAGTCTTCCGGTGGGCTCCAAAATGTGGCTGACAAGCTGAGAGTGGGAGTATGATATAGGGGGAGAAGGGATAGAGTCCATTTTGTAAATTGGCATAAGGATGAAGGGGAGTTTGGATCAGAGTGGCGCCATAGGAGTTTTCTAATCACGCGTCACGCATGAGTCGCGTTTATTTAGAACGGGGGGAGGGGGTGTGGGGGGCATTATATGACTTGTTAGACTGCAGTCATTCAGCACCAGGACGTGGTGGTGGGGGCACTAATACGAAATAGTGTAGGGGATCAGTTGAAGTTGGGGAGACTGCAAGCACACCCACCCCCCGCCCCCCAACACATAACAAACGTGGAGTGAATACAGTAGGGAGAAAATCATGGGGCAATGCTGGCAATATCCTGCCTCCGAACTCGCATCTAGTTTCCTCTTTCATATCAGAAATTTTTGTGAGTCATTTTCAGAGTGAAATATAGGCGCTTCCACTACCTGACCCTTTACAGCCCACTGGTTCCTTTACATAGAACCAGGTTTTCATGCAGCAAGACACTGTACATATAACGTTACATTGAGGCGCGTTCGCGTAACCACTGTTGCCGTGGAAAAGCAATAAATATTAACCCTTTAAAGACGAAGCGTATCTGTTTTATATAAGGACTCAGCACGTACCGCGCTGTAAACACTCTCCACTTCGGTTATAAAAACCAGTCTCTTAGTGTTTTGTAAGGCAAAAGTTGCTGTTTGTTCTGAGATCCGTACAAAACACATAAACGTAATGTGGGCACCACGTAGAATTTTTTAATGTTAAACCTGGTGGTATGTAAAGTTACCGCTAGGCTTTAAAAGGTTAAATATTACGGGTGTGTGTTTGTAGCCTTAGTCATCCAGCATGCAAAGCGCATGCGCCGTGTTATATTGTCACCAGTCGCCTGACTGGCTCTACCACATTTTCCACGTTACCTCACAAACCGACCGTAAGACTCACTGCGATATTCACCAAAGCCGCCCGCCGGCCCTAACCTAAACCCCATTAATCCAATGACAGTCTTCCGAGTGCTTATACTGTGCAGGATTGTTCATTCCGACGTTTCGGAGAAACAGGGTGCCTACACTTCCAAGGTGACTGAAGTACCCACCTGAACCAAACCCTGTCACCCTGAAGATGGAGGCAACATGTTCCTCCGAAACAAACTTCTTATTCCACACGATAAAAGAAGCTACAAGATAATAATGTGAGGGCACGGGATGAATTCAGTCCACATTTCCTCATGCCATTTCTTTAAGACCCATTTTAATAATATCCTCCCATCCTCTGGTGCCCTCCCTTCAAGTCTGACTGAACTTTTGTATCCTTCGGTCTCATCACTTACGGCGAACCGGTACGTCCCTGATTATGCACCCCCCCCCCCCCGTGTAGGCTACTTTTATCTCCGTTTTTTATATATGGCCCAATAAATGTGCACAGCCCACTTGACGCCCCACGCTCCAAACATCCCACACCCACAACTTCTACAAATTTCTCGCATTCGCGGAAGTTGTCCGAGACACACGCAAAACAGGTGCTTGGAACCAAAAATTGGACCGACACGCCACCACACTATTCGCCATCTTATTTCCAGAACTGACGGTAATCTGAGACAACCAAACGCCCTGATTCACGTAGCTATGTAACGGTAAATCCGACGTTCCGATCCCAAAATAGCCCAGCATTGCAAACTGTCCTACTTGCCACATGCCTTCAGTTCCAGTGCAGTCGATAACTGCAGAACTACCCAAATGTTACTTCCGAACTCTTTTAAGGCCTAAACACACAAAAGTGAAATACGTTCCGAAGCGTCACCCTTCCTCTACTGGTGACGCTAATCTTAAGACGAGTGCGGATCGTTGGTGGAATGATACTGACATGTGAACACTAAATTACTCAGAGAAAAAACCTGTCACAGTGTCACTTTGTGCACCACAAATATGACACGGGCTGACGTGGAATCGAACACTTTCTTCTGCGGTCAGAGGCCGTGAACACCCGCCAGAGCCACGGCACGGCCAATTCGAAGCCATTAAATAATATATTTAAATACCCAGTCCGTACCGCGCAGTAATCACACTCCGTCTCGGCTATAAAAACCAGTCAGTTAATGCTGTATAGGGAAATAATCGCTATTTGTTCTGAGATCCACACAAAACACATAAATACACTGTGCGGGCAGAATGTAGAATTGTTAAATGTTAAAGCTGGCGGTACCACTGGGCTTTAAAGGGCTACAGTCCGTACCGCGCAGTAAACACACTCCGTCTCAGTTATAAAAACCAGCCAGTTAATGTTGTATAGGGAAATAATCGCTGCTTGTTCTGAGATCCACACAAAACACATAAACACACTATGTGGGCAGAACGTAGAATTTGTGAGTGTTAAACCTGGCGGTACATAAAGTAACCACTGTGTTTAACATTCACGAGTTAAAATACATGAGGTCACGTCACAAGAACTTCCATATTATGAATGCAAGTAATGGGTTTGATAGAGAGAAAGTTGGATTCTTGCAGTAACCATTAATTAACCGACCAAATTTAAACAAAATCCATGCAGACATGCGGACCACCCAGCCTCGTATTCAGTGGGTATCGCGGGACCTTTCCTGAGGGGTAAAGCAGCCGGGGTGTGAGGTGACTATTCATCTGCAACTAATGCCGAAGTTGAGGCTGAGTGGATCTACACTCTACTCCCAGGCAAGTCCTTGCAGCATACAGTACAACTTCCATTTTTCCTTTTCAGAGCATTCACATTTGCTGTTTGTTATCTTAGGATATAAATATTAAAACATACAAATATTATTTTGCCTTTTCTTTTACAGGAGTGAAACCTGGTCTCTCACATTAAGGAACAAACTTTGGCTGAGGGTGTTCGAGAATAGGGTGCTGAGGAAGGTGTTTGGGCCTATGAGGGACGAGGTGACAGGAGACTGAAGAAAAGTGCACAATGAGCAGTTTCACAATTTGTACTCCTCACCAAGTATCACGGGGCTGATCAAATCAAGACGAGGGGTGGACCACACAGCACATATGGGGGATAAGAGAAATGCATACTAGGCTTCAGAGGGGACACCTCAAAGGTAAGACACCACTTGGAAGACCTAAAGCACAGGTGGGACGGTACTGAAATGCATCTTAAACAAGTAGCATAGTAGGGCATGGAGTGGATTAATCTAGCTCTGGACACGATCAAGTGGAGGGCCCTTCAAAACACAGCAATCAGCCTTTGAGTTCCAGGAAGTATGGGGAATTTTTTTAACTGAGAAGTATTTACTTCTCAAGAAGGAGTCAGTCAGTCAGTGGGTTGGCTGCTTATGGTCATGGCTGTGGTAGCATTTCTTTCCAACACCTGGCAGGGCCATATATCTGATCTTAAAGTAGTGTAGTAACTTCTAAAAATAATTCACCCCTCATTTTGCAGTCAAGGTGATATTCTGGGCCTGATATCTGTTCATAAGTTATTTGCATCTCACTACATATCAGATAGTTTGCTATTTACAGCTACCACAATTTTAAACATGCTTTCCTTGCCAGATGGAACTACTTTCCACATACACGGTCAAGGGTGCTGTAATTATTCGGACTAACCTGGTGGCAAGGACTATGATGTTTAACAATTCACAACAAAATGGCTGCAAGCATGGCAACAACAAAGGTAGAAGTTGTGACAGACCTTAAAAGGCTGGAGACTAAACATTAAAAAGCTTCAGCTAAGTTTCAGGAAACCAATGTGAAATGTAACAATTAATGGACCGAAGTTACAATGCAATGTGTACGTCTGCTGGGAGCTGAGGAAAGATGCATACTTGCACGTACACATTCCATTATGTACATATTTGTTAAACAAATTCTAGTTGCATATTTTGTCACTTGCATGACTTTGAAACGACTTCTAGTGGCACAGTTTGTATTTGTATAATCTTCACTGGTTACATGCTTCCATTCACATAGTTTTCAACTCACTTCAAGTCAGATACTTTGTCACTGGCAAGGTTTTCAGCTCTGGTTACAACATATATTGTATAACACGACTGTTTTCAAACAAACCGGGCTAACTGGTCATTCTAGAAGTTTTCGAGCATCTCCCCATACCACCAATCCCACAGTCCTGTTGGAATCTTCTCTATCTCCATCATGAGCTTTACAGATTGACAGTGACGAAAAGTGCCACAAATATTTGTCTTTATCAGCATCTGCACTGGCAACGGAACACACTCAAACCCTCAGCATCAAGTTTCTGTACTCCCTGTGGCCAACCGCACAGAGGACTTGAACCCAAGTCCATCTCAAACACGGGCAAATGATTCAAACAGATAACTGGTCCTGACTGATTGATTTATTTGTTTACTATTTACTTATTTATTTATTGAGGAGTGGAGAAGACTGCATAATGCATGTGCCCCTGGTCAAATACTATTTGGGTGACCAAATCAAGAAAAACGAGATGCTTTGTGTATATGGCACGTATGGGGAGGTGCATACACTGTTTTGGTGGGGAAGACCTTAAGAAAGAGACCACCTGGGAGACCCAAGCACAGACGGAAGATAATATTACAATGGATCTTCAAGAAGTGGGATGGGAGGTAAAATGGAGTAGACAGATCTGCCTCAGGATGGGGACAGGTGGCAAGCTGATCTAATGTGGCAATAAACCTCAGGGATGAATAAAATGCGAGAAATTTTTTGACTAGCTACGGATCTGTCAGCTTGCCAAGAAGGACTCTGTTCCATGTAATCAGTCAGTCAGTCCGTTTAGTTCAGTTATATTTAATGACATCATCAGTCGCTTGGTCTATACAGTACTTAATTATTTGACAACAGTGGCAAGTGGCTATGACAACAATTAATGTCGTAGACCAGAATCTGCCTGAGAAAAACCACATACACCTCAATCATGACAGATGACGCCCCAGCCAATGCTCAAACTGGACACCCCCCTCATACAAGTGGGAAGCATCACCACTTGCGCCAATCCACTTGATTCCATACAAGAGAACTGCTGTAATTTGGCAACAAGATTTGGTGTGAGGTAGTGGGTTCAACTTCAAACATACAGATTTAAATAATCCAAGAAAGTATAAGGATTGGCATGCTCAATACGTGCTCTTGCTGTCTGTCATTTCCACGAAAACCCCACTGTGCTGGCAGGTAAGGACAGTCCACAAGATGAGAGAAATTCACTGTGGGTGGGAGGCAATATTAGCCTACTTGCTACATACCAACTGGCACAGAACCACCTGTCTTTACACATCACCTGCCAAAATGACATTTATAAAACTACAAGTTCAAAGACTGCAGAAAGCTGTGAGCTAATTACATTGCTATGAGACAGACACACATAACAGCAATCTCAATTATGTAATGATACTTACAAAATGCAATTTAACAGTTAAGACAAAACTGCCAACATGTCAAATTACTGGCTAACTCAGTACAACCCATTACTCCAAGACAAAAGACACAGGCTGCAAGTTCCTCCCATCCTACTGCATCAAGGTCCATTATAATTTATGACTGACTTTCCACTGACACATGCCTCTTCAAAAGGGGCTCTTTACTTTGCATATTCCCATCAAAATCTTGTATGCATATCTGTCACGTCTCATGCATGCCACATGTCCATCCCATTCTGCTGGACTTGGTCACCCTAATAATGGCTGGTGGACAGCAAAAATTATGCAGTTCCTCATTACACGATCTTCTCCAGTTCCCTGTTACTACCTCCTCCTTACATCCAAACATTCTCCTCAGCATATTTACTGTATCAGTTCATATTCCCAGCAATGAAAACTTTATTATGTAAGTGAACTACACTACAATACTATTGAGTCTAATTGTGCTTACATATTTTAAAAAACACTGTTACACCCATTGCCAAGCAATTTAACAGAAAAAGACTGTCCAAAATTGGCATGGTTCTTGTTTGGGTCAAAATTTTGGGTTCCCAAATTACTGATTTAAATTGTTACATAATTCCAGAGGGCATGGAGCCACAGCATAACATAAAGACACAGAATACAGCAGAGCACCAACATTAACAGCGTCATATTTGAATTCCAGCACACATCTCAGAGAGTTTGTTTACTGTTCTGGTGATGAGACTGCAAAAATATTTATGAAGGCAGCTGGTACAGTGACTATGTTGGACGATCTGGGGTTCAAATCCTGGGAGGGGCAACACATTTTCCTATTATTCAAAAATATCCAGACCATCTCTGAGGCCCGCCCAACCTCCTATTCGATGGGTGTTTGGGGATCTATCTCTGAGGGCAAAGAGGCTAGGGTATTAGGCAGGCCGCTCACTTCCATGTCGTGCAGAGGTTAAGAATGAGTGCAGCTACATCTCCACTCCCCCTATACGCCTTGATGGTACGTGTAAGGAACATATTAGCTCCCTCAATCCGATAATTCAGTGCAAAATAATTCTGTTCAGCTACGTCAATTTTCAACGTATTGGCAGATCTACCTACAACTCTGGCACGTCTGATTATTTTTGTCTTCACCTTATCACATTAAGGTTATAACACACTTCTTATCACTAGCACAAGCACCTTCATCTTTCCTTCTCACATACTTTTATAAAACAATCAGAGTAAAATTGAATACAAACTGTATAAACACTGCTGTACAGACTAAAGAGGCAATGCTGCTGCAACAGAGCTACTGGTTGGCACGCACATATATCAGTCGAGGTGTGGGGGTCCCAATTTATGGATGGCGATATATATAATGTACAAAAGCTCCAGCTGCACAAAGAGGAATGCCCATACTAAATCCAACAAAATAACAATACGCAGCAAGTGGTGCTACTACCTAGAGGAACAAAATGAAAGTTTTTTGTAAATGCACACTACTGCGCCAACTAAGTGTACATATATAGGTAACAGACACGTAAACAAACCAACAGGAACTGTAACTATACTGTTCACGAGAAGGCAACAGGCCCTTCAAAGGTCTGTTTCAGACAGCAGACCCACAGAGAAAGTGGCATCTTTCCTCAGAAGAAAGGCTCCCTGCAGAGTCACTGATTCCTATGGTTCAGCCACAGTTCTTGTTCCAACCGTCCCTTACCCACCTCAGTACCATGCTCCGCACTCTACCCACACCCACGTCCTAATGATGAAGGAAGCATGTTTCTGTAAAATGTCGGTACATACCTACCAAACCACATGCCATCACAGTAACATTAATATTCACTGCTGTGTGGCCCTCAAAACACCATCCTGTGATAACAACTGACAGCAGCAAGTATACTTATCAGCAGCTACGCAGTACGCATTATTATACAGCCTGTTTCACAGTTCGTGTCTAGTCACAGGGACACACACACACACAGATACTTTAACCATCTGACAGTGAAGTACAGTATTCATGGTGGTTATTTTCACGTGATGAAGCTCTGTCAAATGAACATCTTACAAAAAAAGAATCCTACTGTGTGCAGCTGTAGACACAGTAAGCCACCAGCACTGGTCGGAAGCATATATAGTGTGTGGCAGATCTGGCCATATGATGAAAAGTGACAAAGCTGTACTGAACTGATGTACACTAAATTAGCTCTTAAAAAATGTTGCGAGGCACCGACTTGATTCATTTATGCAAAAAATGAAAGTACACTCTAATTTTCTTGAATAAACTTGGTAGTCCTAAGACAGGAAAGTGATGTTACCACCTGCTGAAAGAACACCTACAAAGTAAGTGGTGATTGTGCAAATACTTACAATGTAACACTGACAGGATTAACCAGAGATACATGAGAAATTTTAAGTTTTCTCGAGGATTCTGATCTTCTGGGATGTGGCACTGTGTCACTGGATAAGGGTTTCCTCACATATCCAAATAACAGAGTTCTTTCACCTGCCGGGACAGAAGTCCCCCCTCCAATGTAGCGAAGCATTAACCCAAAGACAAAGAACCACATCCCACAAGGGCTTAATCCTCTAGAGATACATCATAAAGCTGCCTGCCCTACCTTATTCTGGTGTGTGGTTGCATGGCTCGAGTCCGTCTCATTCTTTGTGGCAGTGTCACCAGCGCCCGTGCATTCTGTATTCACATCTTTTGTGGGACTGAGTAACGCATCATCACTAGACGCACTGAAAAGCAAGATCAATACATTTACTGTAATTATTAAATTCAAGCTCAGAACACAGTATAGAACTGCAGGAAATAAAAACTGGATGTTAAGGCCAAGTTGGAAGTAGTACTGTGTTCTGTGTGGAACATCATGGGTTCAGACATCAGCTCCATCCTGCCCAAGACTTTCCATTACATTCCTGAGTCTCGCCTGACAAATGCTGAACTGTTCATCAACTTAAGCCAAAACCACTGACCCTCCTAACACTCAATGCTATACAGTGTGAGCTACTGATATTGTTCAATAATTGGTATGCGAAGAGAAACAGGCATACAACCTGTTTTTATATTCTCAAACGTGTTGTTTGTAATTCTGCACTTGTTGCTAGTTGGAACTTCCACACCACAAATGCAAATATGGAATGACAGCAGGAAGTGACAAACATCATAATAAAACATTCTCAAGGTAGCAGCCGCATCAGGACAGAGAGGGTACTCGAAACGTTGGTTTACTCGCCACTCAACTACTTGATGTGGCTCCTAGCCTGAGAATACTTTATTGAATTCAGTCACCGTGAAACATTTAAATTATGTATGACAAGCAACAGCTGTCTGACAAAAGAAGGACAGGCTACTTCTGGATTACAGAATTACGAACTTACCTCAACTCAATTCCACAACATGTACGACATATCACTGCCTTAACAAAATCAATGCCGCCACAGGTATGTTCTATCACCACTTCAACAAATTCAGTCACAGTTTCATAGACACATGTTCCATAATAAAAAACTGGAGCACATGCTATAGCAATACTTCTTGCCATACTGCGAATGAATTAATACACATGCCTCACTTGTACTCAAAGTCTAAATGAGTTCGTAACATTCACTATGTCATTCGTCTGCATGATACTGGACACAAACACATTGACTGGTGAAGTGTCACTATCTGAAGAACTTCTATCAATTGCATTAGTCTCTTTTGCTATGTGCTAAACAATCTCTGCATACAGTTACTTAAACCTGCCTATGCTCTTGTAAAAGGTACTGTCACTCACACACACAGTTAAGATCACATACAACACAAAATACTGCAAAATAAATTTCATGCTCAACTGATACCTTCAGCTCCCCTTACCACACATAAGTAAACACATCTTATCAAACTTGGCCACAGATAACAGACCAACTGGTATCTTTGATTTCTCAGTTTCATTATGTAACATAAACATGTCTATCAAACTTGGCGGCAGATAACAGGTAAGCCAGGATTAAACAGCCCGGTGCACAACCCATGGCTCATATGCCCTGCGTAACAAACACCTTTGATGTTTGTCACATACTAGTCATGTAAGAGACACTTGAAGTAATTTAAGTAAACACCACTTCCACAATAGTCATCTGTTCTTGTTACATGATTTTACAGAGGCAGCAGTTACAAATATGCAAATCACTTCCTGGATTAAACTCTATGTGCAGTAAAGTGCAACTGGGTGTCATGTTTTTGACCCTGTGGCTTGTACACCAGTTTGTCTGGCTTAGTGTCAAATTCCTTCAATTCAGTTACCATTACCACCCAATTAAAATCCAGCCACTACCACTGCGAGATTTAAACTCCACATTCCTGAACAACAAACATTAAAGCAGCACCCTACGCCTCACCTCTCAGTCGGTACATCGCTCGATGTGAGACTTGACTCCTCACTGCCCACACTATTCAGACTGTTGCAGTTAGCCTCACGCTGCCTGCGCTCCTCCCACTGTGCACGCACTTCATCCTGCACTCTACGCTTCAATTCCTGCACTCGCTTTCTCTCCTCCTCTATTACTTGGCTTCCTACAATGCGAAGAAATGAGGTCTATAACATTACAAGCCACTTTGACACAAAGGTAACAGGATGCAACTCACTGGCTAGACCAAATCCACAGGCACATTATGCCCAAATAATCACTTACACACCTCTTTTGGTGGAAAAATATTTGTCTAGCTACCAGATTTGAAGACTTTTCCACCCCTGTCCAAAATAATTTACAAATTTCTCTAAAACATCTACTTTATGTATAAAAAACACTAGATCTGGGTGTGCTGCTATCTAAATCCCATGACAGTGACCACCTCTGCACGTTGTGCTGTAATATGAATAGATCAATGACAACTACAATACTGAAGTCTCACAGAAGTGACATTACCTTGTTGTGCAAGGTGGCGCTGACGATTTCTCTCTATTTCCTGAAGTGACTCCAAGGTCCTTCGTCCCAATGATCCCGTGGCTATCTCGATTGGTGCACCTGATGTTACTCGACTTATTCGGTCGAGATCATCCTGCGAAGACTGCTTCGTGTGTGAAACTACGGTGTGTTGCCAATGCTGTGGCAAGCCTGCCAACTGGAACATACATAACAGTAGCTAACTACAGCCCAACAATGCAGTCAGTAAAGTGACTGAACAACTGCCATATGATTCCCTACATTTTCTCCCCTACACAGTATCAAAAACCCCAAGGACCACCCAGCCTTCTACCCAAAGGAGTAATATTTTTCCCCCACAATAAAGGGACTAATGTGTGAGGCTGCCCACTCATATTTATCTAATGCCAAGGTTATGGCTGCTTCCTGGTACACCTCCACTCCCCCCATGTCGCATCACAGAGCTGAATTAAGCAGAGGGACAACATTTACGTTGGATGAAAGTCTGTTGGAATGTGATGCCATGCCATTCAGTGAGTGGTTCTGTTTCAAAGGACTGTGGTTCCTTTTATCATCCAGGGTCAAGCAGTCCAAGCCTCAAATCACACACTTCTTCATTCACCGTATCATCGTATCCTATATAATGTGAGAACTGAAGAAACGACCAGCTTAAAAAAGCTTTCCAAATGCTATTGCTACATTCTGAACTTACTACATGCAGGTCATAAACTGAAATTTCAGTTTCAGTTGTAGAATACTGTCCTTTAAATTGCTGCACAGATTACCTCCATATATGTTTCTGCCTGTTTATTAATATATGTTTATAATGATGTAATCTCTGTACAAACCCCATCCGCATCAGAAGATCCATCAGGGCTACTTGAATCCTGGCCTGAAACTGCTCCTGACAGCCCTGATGTCAGTTCCACCAACTGTGCCTCTAAATCTCTTTGTTTCTTGCGACCCTAAAAATATTTTTTGCTCATTCATTAACAACATAATTAAGCACACAGCATGCACACAACCTTACTCAGATTTTCATGTAAAAAAGATGCAAGGATTTGGTTTGTGTAACAAACTGTACTATGAAGATTGCCATCTTCTTGGATGTGACACTGTGTAAAAGAGTCCTTCTACCATGAGGACGGTCAGTAGAAGTTCACACATTTTTAATCAGACTACATGGTGTCACATTCAAAAACACAGTAGTCCTCACAGCCTATATTATGATAACAACAACCTCATGAACTGCTCTGCGCACATAAAGGTATGAGACGCCACATCACCGTACCTGGCGACATAGTCACATGACTTCCAACTTTACTGCTTTCCCAGCTCTTAATTTGCAATTTCACACCTACCAGCTACAAATTAAGTTGTGTAGAAATTTAGCCAAAGATGCCTTGGTGTGGGAAAACAAAATTCCTGCCACCTGTTTTTCTCATTCAAAACTACTACATGGTATCAAGGGCATAAGAGGCAAAGATACAACACCTGGCACATGATCATAACGTAGCAGTAAATTCTAAAGTTCACGTTACAAGATGTCTTGACAGCGCACTTGTGCAGAAAAAGGTCAGTGACAGAAACCTTCTAACACAGGACAGGAAAGCTTTCAAAAAATCTGTGATACTCTACCAATAGAGCATCGTCTGTACCGCAGTCACGCGACTAATGCATATATCAATGCAGACAAGCAAATTCACAGGCATTACTTCAAACGAACGTAACTGGTGTAATTTCTATTAGTCTGTTCTTCAATAAATTGCATTTGTGGCATAGTTTATGAGGTAAAAGGGAAGGGTGCCTTATAATGCACATTGTGAACCTCACTTCTTCCAGCCTACGCAGGTAGCTAAGGAGCTGTCTCTCCATGGCACAGCTCTCCTCCTGTGCTGACTGAGCTGCCTGTAACTGCTGCTGTTCCAGCTCTCTAAGTCGCAGGCTGCGTGCCTCCACTCTAGCTGCCACGTCCATCAGCTCTCGCTGCAGTTCCTCTCGACCTGCTAGCCAACCTGCCTCTTCCTCCAACTGTCTGAACTCCAGATCCTCAAATGCCTTTCAACAAGACATACCCACTTATGTCAATAATATAATCATGGTCCTATTACCCACATGCTTGCTTTACACAGACGGGCCTAAGTTTCACGTCTCCGTCTGTCCAACTCATGATTTTGATACCAACATACTGGATGTAATAAAAACTTTCTTTAAAATTTTGACTGCTGCTGCTGCTGCTACTGCTGCTGCTGCTACTGCTACTACTACTACTACTACTACTACTACTACTACTACTACTGCTGCTGCTGCTGCTGCTGCTACTGGTGGTGGTGGTGGTGGTGGTGGTGGCAGCGGCGACGGTGGCGGCGGCAGCAGTAATAACAGTAGCATGATAGGACAATGACAAATTCAGTGATTCATACCAATTATAGGTATCCCATTATATACAAAAATGCCACATAATAACTTATCTCCACAAATTTTGAGGAGCAGGCAGGAGGGAAGGTACTATGATGCTGTTAATTCAGTCACATTATCCCCTAACAGCAATGTTAAATACAACCTATCACATTTCATTTATCATGGATTTAACAAATATGACTTGACAGGTTTCAACATAAAGTAGCATTCATTTACAATGAAATGATGTGTCACTACTTGCGCTATACATTTTAACCTGAACTGACCTTCAGGTGCCGAACATAGTTTGTGCCAGCTGTAAGTACTCTGTGACTTGCTGGAGAAGAAACTGACGCTTATGGGAAAACTAGTTTCAATTTATACAGTTTCACCGCATGCAAACTGCATTTACAACCATTCACAAACAGACACTTCCACTTCCTCATTACTTTGGTAAGTGCCAAGATGGGACATATGCATCAATATTCTCAGAGATGACATTAAAAACATAAACACACATTAATAAAACAAATGAGATACACTTAATGCTGTAATGACTGCTGACTTAAATTTTATGACCTAGGGAACACAAATTATTGAACATCCCTTGCACAACGGTAACTTTCTCCTAATGCTCCTGTGTGTTCTCCATTTAGGCTAGAGTTCAAAACAAGTTACACTTTAGCATATATCACATACAAACAAAAAGCACAGTTTTGTAATAAATAGATGGACAATGCAACAACTGCAGTTAAGTACTGTGACAAACCTTCCTGTCGGCTTCAAGAATCTCATGTTTTTGTTTCAGTGTCTCTGTGATTTCACTGTGTCTCTCAGCGTCACCCAAAGCTACACATTTGGATGCTTCCAGCTCCAAGCTACAACATAAACAAAAGACAAAAACATGTACCAGGTATGAAACACATTACTACTTTATTTATATAGCTTTACAGGTTTGCATGGTTATTGCTGTTCAAAGCATTTTTTCAGATTGGGGGGGGGGGGGGGCCCTGTATGCAGTAACTGTATGTTCCAGTTAGATGTATTCAATAAAAACTTTAAAATAAAAAAAAATACACTCCAATGTTCAAAAAACATACTATTCCCATCTTCAGGGTGACAGAATCTGCTGAGGTGGATGCAGGCCACATGTCCCTCCAAAACACTGGAACGAACTACATTTTATACAATACCTTGCATACAGCAACAAACGTTTACCAACACTGTCAAAACAAAAAGAAAGACCATGATCTGAACCTTACAGTTTATTAGTTTGTTAAATGCTCAAAGGTATTTACAGCACTCAAAATAACAAAGATCTGTGTTGACTTTGGGAAAACATAACTGCCCCCAACTTCAGGTTTACAGGCAGTTAGATAAGAGCATCTGACACAGAAGCACATCTCACATTATTTCACATATGACACACTTTTACTGTCATGATGGAGGCTGCAGGTTCTTGCAAAATAGTGATAATGGCCCCAAGTTCATGATGTGAATTCACAGAGAACTCACTCAAGCACGTACCAAGTAACAAACGTAAGTGCCAAGACAAAGTACCGCACCTGTATATCTCTCTCTCTGCAACTTCAAGCCTCCATTTGGCTTCAGCTTGCCTCTGAAGCTCCCTACTATGACATTGTTCCATCTCATCATCAAGGCCTGCCACTCTCTCCCTCAACGCCGATAACCTCTCCTCTTCCTGTAACAGCTTCTCGCTCTGTGCTTGCCATTCACCATCAAGAAGGGCACGCTCCATGTCCAACTGAAACACAGCATCAAAATACACCAACCACTTTCAAGATGAAATTAACTAAATGTTACATATTTCATCTTCCACAAGCCATGACACCTCAGGTAGTACAGTCCCTACACTTGTGGCCAGACAGTCCAAGGTTTAATTCAGAGCAGAGATAAAAGGTTACAGTCTTTGTCAAAATGTGCACACTGGCTCCGGGCCCCACCCAGCCACCTACACAATGGGTACTCAAGGCTACCGCTCCGCTCATTCTCCTTGATTTAATAATCCTAATAATATTTCTGTGAGCACAAATCATAAAGCTCCTTGTTACACACTCTTCTCCAGTCCCCTGTTGCTTCCTCCCTCTTAGGCCACAGTATCTTCCTCAGCAACCTACTCTCAAAGAATCTCATTATTTGGCACACATCATTCTGCAGTACAGTGAAATATTCAAGGTGCAGAAGCTGTAAGGCACCATACCTCACGGAGTAGCTCCTCCTCCTGCTGCTCAATATCAGCAACCTTCCTCTTCAACCCTGACATTGTTGCCAACAGCTTGCCCCTCTCCCTTCGCAGCTGGTCAGCATCTCCAAAACTCTGCAAACAACAGATCTGAATTCACGTCATCTGGAATATGATGTTATGCCGGGTGAAGCGCTCGTGTTTTAAAGAATCACTATACTCTTATCTTCAAGGGCACAGAGCCATCTTGGCTGAAGACTGCTTCACCCTTATGATGAAGGCACTACAGTCCTCCAAAACACGAGGGACCTCTCACCCAGCAACACAACACTGCATCGCAGAAGACATCAGTCTTGGGCAACACTGCTGTCAAAACCTCAGAACTACGAAGACAGATCTGGTTTAAAGTGAAATGTCAGAAACAGACAGACTGTGAAGCAGTTAACCCCTTCCCCTCCTCTGCTGGAAGGCTCGTGACATCAGATCCACTGGCATAAGCCCCTTTACTGCCTTTTTGTGATTACATGCAGTGTTACATTTTCAGCTGTTACATTCCTTGACACCTCTTCTAGCAGTCTGTGTACACAAACAAGAGACAACAGGAGTTCCGTATTCTCCTAAACCAAACTATTTTTTGTTTTCAATCTTTACAACATTAATTTGGAGCTTTTCAGAGGAAGGTTCAAAATTAAAAGCACAGGAAAACAGTAAGTGTGGGCTACGAACAGACATGTAAATATTATGATAACATTTGTAAAAATTAACCATTCCCACAATATGGCAAGTACCCACACATGAGAAATATTTATCAAATTAGAAATATTTATCAAATTAAACAGTCATGGGACTGCAGCTTACACCATGACAACACACAGTCTGGTAGAAATTCACCAACATTCTGGAAGCGTATTCCTCCACAAGGTTCATCATTTCTTTCAGACCACATGGTATTACATCCCACACAGTAGTGAACTTCATAATCTCACAGACTTTTGCATTACCTTTGCACTGCCCTGTGGCTGGCTCTCCTCTACTTTTGTCTCCAGCTGTGATGCACTGGTGTTCTGGTCATGTGATGGCCCCATTTCCTGTTTTACCTGCTCCTTTTGCTTCACAGCTTCACTGTGGACCTTCCCTTCACCATCTACCACTACATCTTTCACTTCACCATTCAACTTGGATGGTGCTAAAACAGCCTGCCTGTTCGATATCACCATGGCATCTACCATATCATTCAGACATTCTTCTGGACTGCCATTTGCAAGTGGAAGGATAAATTTTCCTTTGTCATTTGCCTGACCACTGTTCAGTGCTGTGGACACTACATCACTGCTGGTAGACTTCAGTTGCACATTACTTGGTGTTTCTTGCACTGTTCTTCTAGGCAGTGACTCAACAAACTCATAGTCACCGTTCACAGCCAGGCGATTTTCTATCACCTCACTTGTGTCCCTGTCAAACAAGATATTTAAAGTTAGGCATCTCAAATATTACGATCGAACTGACACGGCATAAATGAAGTGTGGCTACACAGAGTTTGCAAAACAGTTTTATTATAAATATTCCAGTATACTTACAGCTTAATCAAAGGAGTCACCTTTGAAGTAGCCCCTTTTGCAGCTATACATTAGCCCAGTAAAAATGCCACTGTCTGCACTATTTATACAAGCTGTAGCACTGCCTTCACATTTTGCTCAATGTCTCTAACATTCTGAAATCTTCATTCCTTCAAGGTGAATTTAATTTCAGATGGAACCAAGAGTTCGTTTCTAAGTGATCTAATGTAAGAGTAGCACTCAGAACCAACATCTCATTACAGTGCAACTTAAAAAATAAAAAAGCCAAAAAATGACAGTACGTATAAAACAAGCAGGCTCTATCAACTAACTTGGCCAGAATGTGGCAAAAGGTACACGGCACCAAGCAGAAGCTTTCCCTCACAATATAAACAACAATTACATTCTTCTAGGGTGAGCAGTAACATACATCAGAGTTTGCACAACATGCACAGAAATTGTACAGTGAAGCTTACACCCGATTTTAACTTACGTTAACTTTATACATGCTATACAATACTTCTTGCTTTGCTGTACAGCCTGACAATGGCTTTGGCATGGCTGAAAAATTTGGCTGTTTCCCTAAATAAATAAATAAATATCAGTTGCACCCAGCTGAATTTGTTGTTCCTGTTCAAATACACCTGTTATTTCTGCCACAGCTTTTACACAACTGATGCTACAATGTTGAAATCACAACCTGTAGAAAACACACATACACAAAGTGCACGGGTGTGCGGCACACGCGCGCGCGCACACACAACCTGCCGTACAATCAACTCCAACAAAACACAACAGGTCATGCAATAAAATCATTTCAAGAACTTTTGAGCCACACCATGTATAAAGATGCCCTGATAAGAGAACATGAGCATCAGCAGTGAACATACTTAGCTGAAGGAGCAATAGTACGGATTCTAGTCCGAGGGCTCTGTGGATGTACGACGGCTCCTGGAGCTGTTATTACCACATTCTCATATGGACTGCGAACCATACTTGATGGCAGGGGACTTGGGGCGGTCGAATAAGCAATTGCTTCGCCACCATTAAGATGCCCTGCAGATGACGGTGACGAAGCTGCTGACACTCCAACATAGTTCAGGGAGAAGGAGCTGTCAAAACAGAGGTTAAAATGTATTATTACATAATACTGGAATTATTTAGCTAAGACTGCATTCCCGTGAGATGTACCACCATAAAATGCTGTGGACATGCACCAAAAGCTTTGGAGAAACCTGCTGCCTCTCTTTAGGGTAGAAGGGAACTACCTGGTTTCTCTAAAAGTTTCTGGTAACTTTCTACCAAACTACAAAATACGACATCCCAGAAGCCTATAATGTAACACTCACCACTGTGAAAACCTCAAACCTTTATCCTTTCATTGTCAAAACACAAACGCAACAGACATTTGTGGCAGCACAACTACAGGCAAGCCTCTGCAACATTATGTACATGGTATGTAACACACACTGTTGATGCATATAATACTTCTGGGTGCCCAGTTTTATATAACAGTAACTGAAATGCATAATTAAAACAACAAGCCTTTGAAAAAACCTAAACCACCTTGCAAAAAAAAATTCTGTACATCTGCACAGTGAATTCTTGCAGCGATTTAACTGTTGGTCTAGGCACGTGCCTTAAGTTTACCACTGTCAGTATACTGGGCAGCCCAAACGTGTATTTGGTTTTCATTACAACACCGTAACTGAAGTAGATAACAGATCATGGACCAATTTAAAGTTATTACACATATATCTGAGGTTTCCACAGTAGTTTCAATTCATGCTCCAGTTCACACAGAAATGCTGTAGCAATAACACAGTCCAGTCCTTACCCAATGACGCTGGTACTGCTCGTTTCAAAGGTAAATATCTCCCCCATTTCATCTTCTGATACTCCCGCACTGGCATTTGGAGACGCCAAACGTTTATCTCGAGGCAGAGATCCGTTTGTTTTGATCCTGCAAGATCAAATTATGGAAAATCATACAGATAATCAAATCAATATTGGCAACAATGCTATGGCAACAAGTGGAGTGTTCGCCACAGTGTACATTTACATGCAAGTAAAGTGATGTTAATAGCAGCTGACCTTCCTGTTGCTAGTGTAACAGGCGAAGGGACAGAGAGGGAAAAAGAGAGAGGGGGCGAGAGAGAGAGAGAGAGAGTGTAGTAGAACAAAAGGTACAGCTAAGCTAGCAGAAAGGCTCCTGCTTTACCAACTAGAATTCAGTGGCGCACCCAGGGAGGGGGCTGCTGGGCTGCAGCCTCCCCAAACTCCCCAAAACTGAATTTAAAAACATATACTTTGCAGATATTATGAATGCAAAAGCTCTCCTTGATTTACCCTTCAGCCAAAATCAGACACTTAGATTGGCTGATGACTAGTACATTAGAATTTTGCAAAATAAATTAATAAAACTAAAAAAAAAAAAAAAAAAAGGATGGGACACTGTGATTGAGTCACGGAACATGCAGTCATATTCGTGTGTATGTAAATGCAGTTGCAGGCAGTGTTATGTTGTACTTACATGATCTTTACAATCTTCAAAATCAAACATAAATTACATACAGCCTCAGGGTCAGCCCTCTGCCCCAAAAGGAAACATCCTGGGTGCGCACCTGCTGGAACTGACACAGTGCTGAAATATTTTATCAGATACAAACCCGTTCTCATACTGAGGAAGCAAGTCTCCTGGGCTGTTGCACCGTTTGATTGGGTAATTGCTTCCCAACACTTCAAACTAAGACACTGCCTTTATCTTCAAAGTTACGAGTCTGTGAATTGATTCATAACCCTGAGGATGAAAGTGGTAGGGTTCTTTCACACTTCAATGACAAATTATTCAACCACATGGTGCAACAACCCAGAAGACCTGGTTTCTCAACAATCACATGATGGAAACCTCAAACCATTGTTTCTTATTGCTAACAATACATATTTTTTTCTATTACTTCATCTTCCTCATTCATTGTGTTCTGTTGATGCATAACTGATTTTCGATGAACGAATGAAACAGTACAAGTTCTCATAATATTTGAACATGAACAGATAAAAATATTACTTTAAAAAAGTAAAGATAAATGTCAATATTGATCAGTATTAAATGTTGGTACTCAGAATTCTACGAATGTGTCTGTTTTCACAGCCCACTATGGTGACTGAGAAACCTGCATCAATATCAAGACCGGAATTTTACTTGAAGTGAGCAAAATACATAATGGAAGAGTTTTAGATTTGACTTCTCTCTTTTGCAGGTAATGGTGTGTGATCACCTTTACATTATTATTATTATTATTATTATTATTATTATTATTATTGTTGTTGTTGTTGTTGTTTCTGTTGTTTTTGTTACCCTGGACAATACTGGATGATGAAATCTTAATTTTGTGAGGAAGGGATCAAATAACGCACGTGCGCGCCCAGAATTTTTCAATAGGGGAGTGGGGGCTGTCCCTGTGGCTATATAATTTACAGCCGTGTTTAAAAATTGTGTTATAAAAGTCATGCTGTAAGTACAACTGTGACATAACGTTTGCAACTGCACTTGTATGCGTACAAATGTAACTGCATGTTCCATGACTCACTCATCTAATTTACATCACAAGGTCTAACCTTCTTGGCTTTTTTTTAATTTCATCTTACCTAAGTTATTTTATTTTAAATTTTAAAATTCTAATATGCAAGTCATCACGCACTTTCAATGGCTTATGTCGGATAAAAGTAAATCACGTAAGACATCTGAGATCATCGTGCATGCAAAGTATGCGTTTTCTAAATTTCTATTTGAGAGGAGGGGCTGCAGCCCCGCACCCCCCCCCCCCTTGGGTACGCCCCTGAAATAAGGCAGGCTGCACCCTTCCACTACACCCGACCTCCCCATCAGCATTCGTCACTGCAGAACAGAAAGTAACACAAATTGTAACTCTTCATGCACGACACAGAAAGAAAAATTCCGTGCCTGGGCACTGCTGACTATCTACATCGATTACTCTAAACAGGCTGAGATCAAAACGCTTCTTTCCTTTGGCGTTTTGCATCGTAAAAATTCAGTTTGCGGCTGCTGCAGAAGTTTAGCAGGCACTGTCAAGAGATGGCAGGACATGTTTCTTGCCACTGATAAAACCGTACGTTCGTGTCACAGACGTACTAGAACGCAATACCACCTGTTTCAAAGCTGCATGTCTCCCTTCAGCTTATCAGTGGGAGGACAGATTCCAGCTACAAAGTTTCTCAGAACACTTTCTACCCTTGTTTGGTGTATCTTTTGGTTGTTGTCCCCTCACCACATGCCCGAATGTTTAATAGTCAGAAGTCCGTTACATGGGCAGTATTAACAACAACAAAGTGCAGTTCTACCTCGCGCACGCAATGGAGGCATATGGGGGGAATGAAGGTATAAACCCACTCATTTTTAATTTCGCCACTACAGCGAGGTGGTCAACTTCACGCACCGGCCGCTTTACCCTCAGGAATAGAACCCGCGGCATGTCACTGAACAGGAAGCTGGCCTGGCCCAGGACTAGTGGGGACGTTGTGGAGAATATAAACATTTCACCTCCATATATGACCAGCACTGGACTACGCAGTCTCCAACATGCAAAATAACGTTACGATTCCGTATGGAAGTTGACATGGCGTCTCCTGCCAGAAGGTACGAACGTGCATGGAGCAATTACAGAAGATCTGTGGTTGTCAGGGCAGGAACGTTGATGATTGTAGTCTTCCGAGATGTGACGCCGTGTAGTCTGGTACACACCTGATTTTTTTGGAGTGACGTACTACGTCCGTCTTAAAACAGGAATATGTTTCTACCCTGAAAATGAAGGCAGGTTATTCCAAAACGTCGGTAAATATCCAGCTGACTACACGGCGTCACATCTTCAGTACGTCCGATAATAAAGTGCATAGGAACGTATGTGGACTACGAAGACAAGATGCACATATTTGCACTGCGGAAGTGTGTCAATCTACCTCACTGAGAACACAGCACATCTACATTAGAAAGACCACCACCCCATCTAACTAGCTAGCTACCTACCTACCTACCTACCTACCTACCTACCTACCTACCTACCTAACTACATGGAGCAGAGGCCTTCTTGAGAAGCTAAGAGTTTCTTAGCTAGTCAAATTGCCCGCATTTTATGGCACCCGGAGGTTCATTACCGCATTCACAACAGCCCGCCACCTGTCTCTATCCTGAGCCAGCTCAATCCAGTCCATGCCCATCCCACTTCTTGAAGATCCATTTTAATATTATCCACCCATCTACGCCTGGGTCTCCCAAGTGGTGGCCTTCCCTCAGTCTCCCAACCAAAATCCTGTATGCACCTCTCTTTTCCCCCATACGTGCTATATGCCCCGCCCATATCATTCTTCTCGATTTGATTACCCGAATAATGCCACCACCCGGTTTTAATGCTGTTTACAAAACACATACACTCTGTGGGCAATATGCAGGGGATTTTTAAGCCTGTTATACGGAACAACACAGTCACCAGTACTGCCTGGTGTGAGTAAGCAGACAGTTTGGCCAACTTCACAACGCGATATTGTCCAAACCCGCCCTGTGTAACGCTGTTTGGCAGCCTTCCCTGAGGAACACTTTCATCACTCCCACTGCCGCCCATGAACGGCTCGGCAGCCAGAGGAATCGCCTGTATGAAGTCTTCTTCTTACCGTCCACAGACCGGCACAACACCCAGGCTGCTAGCTCCACTCCCACCCTCCTGCATTACACTCCATTGAAAACGACAGCTGGGTCACACGTGATATAAATAGAACATTACGGTCAGACGCAGAGAGACCCCAATTCCTGATCTTTTGTGAGATGCACCGTGCTATCGACAGTCCTCGACCTTTGCTGCAGCCACACAAAACACGCAACACAACGGACGTAAGGTACAGAGAGGTCTTCGGTTTCATTTAACTGGCATCGCTTTTACTCAAACTGTGGCAGCGCAGCATTCGCCGGTATTCCAATATGCCGCGAGTCGGGGTCCAAGCGTTTTAGTGCAATGTCATTCATACCGCAGTCTGTCTTACGACAGGTCCATGGCCTCTTCCAAAGCGAGTTCTCCAGAGTGCGATCTAGCGCTTCTTATTTCAATTTCCAGCAGCTTCTTGCTTCCTTAACGTCATCCACTAGCTGCTTACGCCTTCTTCCCTGTCTTCCCATGACTTCTATCATTCCCTCTACCTTACCTTAAACAGCGGGTTGTAGCGGGCAGTTCGTATGCAAGATGTGACCAATCCAGTCAGCCTTCCTTTTTTTTATTGTATGTAGGATACTCCTCTCCTCCTTCCATGTAACACACACACACACACACACACACACACACACACACACACACACACAGAGTCACTGTCTGACAGGGCACAGTGATGCTAGAAGAAACACTGACGTGTCTCTCACTCTTCGCTGAAATGGGGTTGGGAGGAGCGGACAAGGAATAGCATCAGTAAATTCAAAATATTTAACTCTGAATGCAATGAAAGTAGCGTTTAATATAATAAAACTGGCTAACCTCAGCAATGACGCATTTTCCCTGACAAGTTTAACTAATGTTTATTTGCAGACAGTCCTGTACGCACTGTCCCAGTCCTACCTCATCAACCCATGTTTACACTATTTTATACGGTCTGAGATTCTCCTCTTAACACTTCGATCACGCTCGGGTTTAAATTCCAACTACTGCCCAGGACGGAGGGTTCCAAATTTAGAGTATAGCAAGATTAATTCCAGAAAGTCTCCAGCTTCAGGTGCAGGTAACATTAGCGAGCCTAGGCCAATGTCACAGGTTGGGAACAGTGCGCCAAGTTGTGTGCGCGTGGAGCAGTGTCTACCTGCAGTCAGAGTGGTGGAGCGGCCAGTATTTGTCTGCTTACGTAGCAGCTGCAGTCACGGGTCTGAGTTGTGGGGGGGGGGGGGGGGGCAAGGTTTGTAACATTCGTGCTGACGGTGTTCAAGAAAAATTACGGGCGTTATGGATGTAATCCTGCTACACACTTAAATGCACTGCCACCGTACGTTGCACCAAGACTGGCACTGAACGGTTATAGTAGGTGCGTTTCAAGTGGCATTTTCTGATCCCAACTGACCCCCTGTACCGTACCTTAACCCTCTGAAGACGACACCTATATGTTTTATATAAGCCTGAGTCCGTACCGCGCAGTGAACACTTTCTACTTCGGTTATAAAAACCAGTCAGTTAATGCTGTATAGGGAAATAATCGCTGTTTGTTCTGAGATCCACACAAAACACATAAATACACTCTGTGGGCAGAACGTGGAATTGTTGAATGTTAAACCTGGCGGTACATACAGTAACCACGGGGCTTTAAAGGGCTACAGTCCGTACCGCGTAGTAAACACACTCCGTCTCGGTTATAAAAACCTTAATGTTGTATAGGGAAATAATCGCTGTTTGTTCTGAGATCCACACAAAACACATAAATACACTGTGTGGGCAGAACGTGGAATTGTTGAATGTTAAACCTGGCGGTACATACAGTAACCACTGGGCTTTAAAGGGCTACAGTCCATACCGCGCAGTAAACACACTCTGTCTCCGTTATAAAGACCAGTCAGTTAATGCTGTATAGGGAAATAATCGCTGTTTGTTCTGAGATCCACACAAAACACATAAATACACTGTGTGGGCAGAACGTAGAATTTGTGAATGTTAAACCTGGCGGTACATAAAGTAACCACTGGGCTTTAAAGGGCTACAGTCCGTACCGCGCAGTAAACACTCCATCTCGGTTATAAAAACCAGTCATTTAATGCTGTATAGGGAAATAATCGCTGTTTGTTCTGAGATCCACACAAAACACACAAACACACTGTGTGGGCAGAACGTAGAATTTGTGAATGTTAAACCTGGCGGTACATAAAGTTACCGCTAGGCTTTAAAAGGTTACGGCCCCCTGCTACATGCCGCACGTCCTGCTGTTACCTGTTCTGGTGCAAAGTCGGGGTTGCTGGCGGTTTGCTCTCGCACTGCGCCTGCCTCTCGTACTCGGCACACATGGTCAGGATCTCCTCCAGACGAGCCCTTTCCTGCTTCTCCGCCTCCTGCTCTCGCACCCGCGCTTCCTGCGCCTGCAACAGTCCGGAACTAAACCTCTGACAGTCCGAAAAGCGACGGAGGGACATGCCGGAACTGCCAGACCCTAAGCCGTGCTCATCAGCCTGGGTGTTCACGGGTACGTCTATCAATCCACATCAGGTCGTGACTGACATTCAGCACTCAATTTCTAACCTCACAGTAAACACATTAAGTCAATCACAAAGCCCACCCAGTTCATACCCTGTAGGAAAATAATCCATGTATGATGTAAGAATCGTACCGAACACTGTGCGGGCAAAATGCACAGGCATGCGGTGCATAAAGTAACCTCTGTGCTTCAACCGTCAACGTACAACTGTTTACTGTATTAACCATTAACCAGGACACCAAGCCTCGTAGACATGCACACTACGATTTATACGAAACTGTTCTGTCGAGTCATGCATTCTGTAAACAATTTGGCCCATTAAACTGTCGTTTGGAACACCCCCCCCCCCCCCCCCCCCCCCCCCCACACACACACACTCTGCTCCCAGTCGCGTGTTATGTAAGCACTGAACGTGTGTTTCGTCTTCAGGCACTCACGGCGACAAGCCTGAGAAGAGTTCACACAGTGTACATGTTTTGTTTGTCGCTGTAAGCTTCGTGACTGTTGGATTGTAACAATATGAAAGTGGCGCCGTTGCCCAGTGACGGGGCAGTCCAACCTTATCCGCCAGACAGTTCAATAACCTCACTTCACAACTAAAACCATTTAATTCTGGGCAGTTTCCTCCTATTAAGAAGTGACGAAACTTGGATGAAAGAAGGATTTAACAGAACAGCGTACGTGCGCACAGCGTAAGAATTCCAGCGCGTTCGTTCCGTTTCATTCCGACTTCGAAATACATTTCAATATACGTAGTAAGTACATTCGACATACTGTGCATGTGGCGCTGGCTACAAACTTCGGGCCGAAACACTGTTCACTCCAGCAGACACGGAGTCTTCATTTCATCTAACAAGTAACCGCTGCCAGACTACATAACGAGGAACTTAACGACCTGTACTCATCACCAAATATTATTCGGGTGATCAAATCGAGAAGAATGAGATGGGCGGGGCATGTAGCTCGTATGGGGGAAAAGGGAGGTGCATACAGGATTTTGATGGAGAGACCTGAGGGAAGGCACCACTTGGGAGACCCAGGCGTAGATGGGAGGATAATATTAAAATGGATCTTCAAGAAGTGGGATGGAGGGACATGGACTGGATTGAGCTGGCTCAGGATAGGGACAGGTGGCGGGCTCTCGTGAATGCGGTAATGAACCTCCGGGTTCCATAAAATGAGGGAATTTCTTGACTAGCTGAGAAACTGTTAGCTTCTCAAGAAGGCCTCTGCTCCATGGAGTTAGTAACCGTTGTCACTTCCTGTCGGCTCGTTTTATCGTATTCACTCATCTGACCGCCCACAGGCGCCAAACGGTGGGAAATCATAAACGGTAGTTGTCAGATGAAATAAGGACCGTGCACTGCCCCGCCATGTCAATAGGGCGTCTATTAACGTCCGATCTGTGCCTACATCGCTCGTCCCTTCAGTGGTTACATTCTGTTCCGTGCGCCCTATACCCTCGTCACACCCACCTCCAGCACCGTGTGTACACGTTCTGCCTTGCGGGGACAGCCCACGTACCACACAGACATAAAACAGCCCTAAAATTACACCTTCAAAATGTCTTCCGGGACGTTATGTCACATAGTCTGGCAGAAAGAGTGAGTGAGCACTGTTTCGGAGAAACCGCTACCTGCAACAGGTTCCTTCAAAACGCCTATTTTTACCAAACCACACGGCGTCACGTTCACTGTCATATTCACCGCAGTGACAGTTTCAAATTTCACAAAATCTGAATGCAAGCTCAGGATAGTACAACGGCAGATGGCACGTTCCAAGAATTCTCCTGTCCTTAGACCACTCTTACTCCGACGTCCTCAGCGCAGCCCCAAGCCGCTAATGTTACAGCCTAATCAAGTCAAGGCAGTTAGCACAGCCAGCACTACGATGGAATGCCACAAGCACGTTGATCACACGTGGACGCTATGTACATAGACGGTGTTCAGCGCTGCACTAGAGCAAACGAGGACCGACTTGAGGAGAAGGGCAACCCACTCTTCCAACAGAGCCCGAGCTCCAGATACAAAACGGACGGCATGAATTCGACGCACGGCCCACATCGCTTACTGTGCTACAGCACAAAGGTCTACAGGTCTTCACAGCTCTTCCTGTGATTGTTGTTTTATTTGATTTTTACAGCGAACTTACTGCTTTATTAGCCTCTCTCTACCGGTCGGTTATTACAAAGTTTCGCACGGCGGCCATGTTCCCAACCGTTGACCTACAATCAGCATTTCACATGCAGTGTGTATATACGGTCGAAGCCCGGTATAACGACAGTGCTTAGTATAATACGTCGTCAGATATTCTATGGTACAAATGAATTCCTCATTCTTAACCATAACATTATACTCCTCGGTTATAACGACACTCGTTTATAACGACACAAAATATTCAGTCCCTTTAATGACGTTATAACTGAGTTCGACTGTATATTTATACGAAATTATACATCGCCAACTCCAACGGTTCCTCAGTTAACACCATTAAACTGAACACAGGAATATTTTCGCACTGCCGCCATATTGCTACTTTCACTGCAACAAAACCGCGTCTCATCAGAACAGCATATTATACCGTTACGTGGTATCTGCTTAAATTCATCATTATAATGCGTCTCTTTCATCGCTGCCCTGCGCACCGCGGCTGTACCGGAATCTCCCGGCGGATGCACGCTTTCTGTGCGATAAAGGTGTCGTGCTCGGGGACAGGTTAAAAGGAACGCCCTGTATATGCTCCGGTCACACATAACGATTACTGTGAACATTCTTTCACTTACTCATATTCACTACATGTTTCGGCACGATTTTACCATCTTCACGTGAAATACCTAATGTCGTACCACACAATGTACTGAATTTGCCATTAAAATTTGGGTTAATATAATATCAAATGTTAAAAAAGGCACGTGTACTCCGTGAATTAATAAATCACTTTTTAAACTTCCCCGCGTTCATTACATTCACAGACTGACTCAATCGGCGATGGGTTCCTGTAAACACTGCAATTAACCCCTGCTTTACATAAACGGCCGATCGCAGCGGCCGCGCTGTCTAAGGCGTAGGTCTGCGGCCGAGCGCTTGCTGGGATCGTGGGTTCGAATCCCACCGGGGGCATTGATGTTTGTCTCTTGTATGTACAGTGTTTGTCAGGTAGAGGTCTCTGCCACGGGCCGTTCCCTCGTCCAGAGCAGTCCTACCGACTGTGGTGTGTGTCTGAGTGTGATCAAGTGCAAATAAACCTCGACACCTGCTGTGAACAGGTAGGCAGAAGAGGTCAGGACTACGACGAGTTCCATAAACGGCGGGGATGCGACCACACGAGCCGCCATCAGGTTCTCAACTGTTCTGCTCCCTGCAGTCGCGTAGTTACAGCACGTGCTTTGTGTGAGTCGACTTACGAAACAACTGAGGTCACGAAATGGTAAATTTCACATAATTATGCCTCCCCCCCTCAATTCCTTATTCACAACACGCGAGGTTGTGATAATTATCGCGTGACGCCCCAAAGAAACTCATCGAACACAAGTTAAAAATCCGCGGGTGAGGATAAATTTCAAAAGCTTCTGGGGAAAAATAAGGGAATTGTGTCGTTGCGCGAGGGGGGGGGGGGGGAATGCGCAGAGCGTAATAGTTCTGGCGCGTTTACTTCGTTACGATTTTGATTTCTTCCACCGCCAGCTCGTCATGTTCTCTTATATGTAGCAAGACACTGACAAATACATGTTAAATGCGGCTTTTCATTTTCATTACGAGCGCATCAGGTGTGAAATCATGCGATCTGCACACAAATACGATAAATATGATAAAATCTTACATTAAATTCACACAACTGATCACGTTAGCGGATATTTACACAAACTGGTAAAGGAGGCCTGGACAGGCCCCGAGGGTTCCAGGAGGTAGAGGCTCCCAGATTTCTAGAGAGTCGGCACATGAAGGTGGTAAGGTTGTCAGCCCTACGCACCGGCCGCCTTTACCCCCCAGGAAATATTCCTGGATTATGTCAATGAAAAATTCCAGTGACACCATCGGGAATCGAACCCGCGCCCTTCCGGTTTGTAGCGCAGTGCCTCAACCAACTGCGCCACCGCGGCCCCTTACACAAACTGGCGGTAGGTAAATATTCTAGTGTTCAGTTGATATAAATGAGCCTATAGGGGGTTTCCCCTGATTCCCTTTTCCGCTACAGTGTGTACAAAAATAAGAAATAACTTATTTCCTTCACAAATGACCTTGTGGACGGCAACCCGCCACAACACTGCCCAAGCCTTAACACGTCTTACCGTGGGGGCATGCGCGGCGGGACCTTACGAGAAATTCGGCACTAACTTTCCAACATCACATCACGACTGTATTAACAACCAATGGAAAATGCGGTAAAGCAATCCGCTCAGCGTTTCTCAACTTGCTACAGACAGACAGACACAGTGTGTCTGACAAGTGGTGTTAGGGATGCCAATCAGCCTAACAATTAAGAACAGTCACCGGCCAATGGGACTCATTATTTACTGGGGTCTGCAGGAATAGAAATATAATCAATTTACCACATAACTGAGAAAACAGGAACTGAAAACTTGGTTCTGTACAAGTCACTTCAGTCAAGCACCCTTCTATATGTAACTCAACTATCCACTCGTTCCTATCAGCCTATCAGTTACCCTGCAGAACTTATAGCCACGAGACAATTTCTTACACAAATGATCTCTAACGTCTTGACACACGCCTCAAGGGACTGGATAAACCCAAGGAAAAATCTATACAGCCGGTTTATGGAACTCAGGACCTCCCCAACACAAGTCAGAAACGTCTGGCTACGGCTACCCACCTGCTCGATTACACCGCGGCCACAAAACGCACCTCTCATCAGGACGCACGCACACCTACCTGTTTCATCTTGTGCTCCAACTCGTCATTCCGTGCACTCAGCTCCTCCAGGCTGCTACAGTTGCTAGATGTGAAGGCGACCCGTAGGTTGGAGTCTGCGACATCTCCACTCCCTGCCGACATCGTACGCCTGTGCCCCACTGGCGCAGAAGACACACCCAGACCGGCGCTCCTCGGCGGTGAGGGCGTAACGCTTCGAAATGCGCTACCTGGAGAATACGGGAGAGGATTCCTGTTGAAGGCTGGGCTCGGCGTTGCAAGGCGCGGCGAAAGTCCGACAGGCGGTCCGTAACTCGACTCTGAGGTCTTGCTGAAGGTGGCAGAAGGTTCGTGGCTTCCTGACAAGGACTTCGTGGATCCCATATATCGGTCAGAAGTGTGGAGACTCCGATCAAAAGCAGGGCTGGAAGTAACGCTTCTTGACATCTCAGCCGGTACTCTAGCTGTGGCTGGGTTCGAACTGTGACCGCCCACAGGTGTGACACTTCTGACAGTCCTCCCGCTTACTACAGGTGTACTGCTGAACATGGGCGAAGACTGCGACATGCCAGTAGGCGTGCCGCTTCTTGAACGACATGAAACTCCATTTGGCACGGCGGTGACGAGTGTGCTTGGGGCACAGTTCTGAGTGCTGCTGCTCCTGGAGCCAATCCCGTTTGTTACGGGCGGTACGGGAGAAGAACGCGATGGACCCAGTACGGCACTCGCAGGCGAATTTGAAGTAGGGCATCCTGCAGGGAACACTTTGGGCGAAAAGTGCTGGAGACGATTCTGGGCACCTTTGTTGTTTTGAGAGTGGGCGAGTAACTCAAATCGCGACACTTTGCCCAGAACACAACCGTCTTCGCTGCTTGAACTTACGTCGCCCCAGCTGTCCCTAGGAGAACGTCGTGGGGCCACTGGCGGCTTCCTCTCCAGTGCAAATGCTTCAGACGAGTCAGCACCTGTAACAGCAAGTGAAAATGCTTCAGACGAGTCAGCACCTGTAGAAGCAAGTGCAAATGCTTCAGACGAGTCAGCACCTGTAGAAGCAAGTGCAGATGCTTCAGACGAGTCAGCACCTGTAACAGCAAGTGCAAATGCTTCAGACGAGTCAGCACCTGTAACAGCAAGTGCAAATAATGCGGTAAACACAAATGACGGCGTGGTCGCTTTGTCTAAGCACCACACCATTAAATGCTATCGGGAAGGTGGATGCAGGGCTCCACGCATTTTGAACGCATATGAAAGTGAGTGACCAGCTTGTTGCTGCTGCCACGGTAGCTCTGGTAACGGGTCACCTCTGTCTACTGAATGGCTCCGACGAGGTTTGGTTCGCACAGAAGTGGAATATGTCCAGCCCGACATTAGCCCCTCACTGGCACATCCCGAGCCGCACTGTGGGATGGGGTTACGAAGTGTGGTGAAAGTGAAGTTCAACCTATAACCAACCATGAAGGCATAGAGGGGCAGTAGAGGTATAGCTCCATTCTTTCTGTAACCTCGGCACTAGATGGGGATAGGTGGTTAACGCTACGCCCCGGTCGCTTTAACCCCAACAAAGAGACCCGGTACCCATTGCACAGGAGGCTGCGTGGGCCCCAGGGCCGGTCTGGACGGTTGCGGAACATCTCGCCCCCACCGGGATTCGATCCCTGGACCGTCCATCCCGTACAGAGTCGCTATACCGACTGAGCTATCGCGGCCCACAACTAAATGTATTACTATGGCAGTGTCTGCACTCGTTCAGCACCGTGTAACAGCTGCGCAATATTCAATTTACCTCCACACACTAAGAAATCTGGGACCCAATGGATGACAAGGGTAAGGCAGCCTGGGCGTAAAGCTAACCCATCGCCTCCATCTGGAGTTTACCTTAAGAATGCCTGCAACTTACTCCTCGAAACGTCCTAATGTTATGCTGTTTAATTACGCATTAACTCTCGCAACGTATGTACGTAACGCGACAAATTAATCGGTGTGTATTGCAGGAACGTGTCCGATATCGATACGGAATGTGTATCGACTGGCGGCCGCAAGAAACAGCAGCAGCAGCAGCAGCAGCAGCACTGTACCTGTGTAGAGCGCGAGCGGTGCCATGGATATCCGCGTGTTCGGCAGGATGCTCTTCATCAGGCGAGCTTCGGCTGGGTGGTTAAACCGCACGTAGTTGGAGCGGCCGATGCACAGCATAGAACCTGCGAAAGACGCCAACGTAAAGTCTGAAATCGTACGCCGGTCATAGGAATACTTGGAAATCAACGCGTGCCACACGCCAATTAACCCTTTAAAGACGAAATGTGTCTGATTTATACAAGGACTTATTGCGTACCGCGCTGTAAACACTCTCCACTTCGGTTACAAAAATCAGTCTCTTAATATGTTATAAGGCAGAAGTTGCTGTTTGTTCTGAGATCCGTACAAAACACATAAACACAGTGTGGGCAGAACGCAGAATTTGTGAATGTTAAACCTGGCGGTACATAAAGTAACCACTGGGCTTTAAAGGGCTACAGTCCGTACCGCGCAGTAAACACACTCCGTCTCGGTTATAAAAACCAGGCAGTTAATGCTGTATTGGGAAATAATCGCTGTTTGTTCTGAGATCCACACACAACACATAAATACAGTGTGTGGGGAGAAGGTAGAATTTTTTAATGTTAAACCTGGCGGTACGTGAAGTTACCGCTAGGCTTTAAAAGGTTCCGCATTACACAAGATACGCACTTGCATTAACAACAATTCACACTTTCCGTAAGAAAACGGAGGACTATTATAGGACCCTTCTGCGTCGGGCTGATTACCCATCCAGAGGAGTCGCACCGAGTGTGGTGTGTCTAACAGGCGGCCCTGGCCCACCAGGGGCTACTGCGCCATGGGGAAAAAATTATACGCCCCTAATTTATCAAATACTGAAAACTGATTCAGCCGTATCTCCGTGCTGCCATCTTATGTACCCGACCAACCACGGATATCAAACGTCTCTGAGCCTTTACGGTCCGCGGCGGAAAACTATACATCATCATCATCATCATCATCATCATCATCATCATCATCATCATCATCATCATGAGCTGTGAAGTGTTAGGCACAGTGCCTATCCTTTATCCCTCGAGGTGAAGCTGGTCCTTCCATCTTTTCCTTGGGCGTCCTATGCTTCTCTTCCCCTGTGGTCTATATTTCAGTGCCTGTTTGGGTACCCTGTCTGTGTCCATTCTCTCTACGTGCTGTAGCCACTCTCGTTGGTACTGTTTTGTTTCCAGAACAGTGTTCTGCACCCCAAGTTTCTCCCTCACGGATTGATTTCTTTCCCTGTCTTAGTAATTCCTAGCAAATGTCTTAAAAATTTCATTTGTGCTGCTTCCAGTCTTTGTTCATCTCGTTCCTTCAGCGCCCAGGCTTCACTGCCGAACTTTAAGGCTGCTTTAGCTGTGATATTGTGAATTCTTAATTTTGTTTCTTTAGTCATTTGTTTTCCAAAATGCCTTCGTATAACGCCATTTATTTTGTCATATGTTTGTATCTTCTCTTCTAAACTACTTTTGCTGTCCCATATAAGGTACCCTACGTATTTAAACTCTGATACCTGTTCAATCGGATTATCGTTTATGCCAAAATTTCTTCAAACTAATAATAGCGCCCTCACAGCTGTCCCGGGCCATAGTCTGTAACTGCAACACGATCACACTGAAGGCCGCATAAAGGCAACTGGCAGACCTTATTTAAGACCCCTGGACTACAGATGCGGTTCTCAAAGTGCGGCGGAATGCGTGAAGTATTTTCTTCTTCCCATAACAAGTCAGAAGGACAAAATGTTGTGTCCAGTATGTACAGTACGTTGCAAAACTTGTTAATCTTCAACAGTGCTATGTGAATGACTGTCTCTGGACCAAGACATGCGTATGTGGTCCGCGAATTGCGTACATTCTGCTCAGTAAAACAGAGAGGTCTTCCGTCTTCACATGCAAGGTTTTCTAACGTTACTTTTATTTTCATTACTGCTAGGGAAATCACGGTTCTTGTAAAAAAATTTTAACGTAAGAATTTCAGATTAATCAAAGACTAAACAGCTGTCTTCCGCCTTGCCACTTCTCACATACCTCCACATAGTGACTAACAGGCAGTGCCAACTTTCTCACTGAAGCACTTTTGTCTTGAACAGCGGTGAACAGCGAATAAACAAGTGCGAGAGAAAGTACAGATGTAACGCAAATAAAACTGTTTACACGCGTGCAATGCATTTTACTCAGGATTATAAAACGGACACAAATAAGGGTTTATTACGCAAGATCGGTTTCAAATTCTGTACGATTAATTCTAATTCCAAACAAGTTTCACCGCTCCAATATTGGCACTACTGGTGGCACAGTATTACCATTACTGATACATAGGTACGAACTATATGCAATATTTACCCTGTGGCGCAGAACACCTTTTTCTCTTGAACTGACCACCACGCACAAAACGCTGTCACCACTTGCCTACATGTTGCTTATACCTGACGGTCAAATGGGCCAAGCCTGGGAACCTACCAAAGAAACTCTCTCTTTCCGAAGTCGGGGGCCACTGGATAGGAAAGCATTTTCACCACTTTACAGCAAAGCCTCTTCTTGACGCCAGAAACTTTTACAGCCGTGTAGAACTCATGCTGTGGTCTTGTGATATGACACCGTGCGGTCTGGCAGGTGGCAATGACAGCAGTGGACACAAATTCACAGTGTGCATATCACCATGGACTCTGGCACCACAAGCCAACAGCGGGTAACTCATCATACAATGGCTTACACCGCGATGGCATTTCTCGAACAATTCTGTACAGACGGCTACATTCGGAAGAAGATGCGCAAACTGTGGCTACAGCAACATGCAGACAGCGGTGCTGTCGTCTAGAGGACCTTTTCTGCAAATGTGCACACCGCAGCTGTGAACGAACACTCATTCACTGCCGTGTTTTATATTTTGTGTTTCATTTTTTAAGTCGGTATTTTTAACGTAGAGTTTAGACGTCAATTAGAAATAGCTTAGGCAACTTCCATACGCTGTAGCTTGCTTGGTGAATACACGTGATCTCCTTTACGACCCAGTATCCAATAAACGATCACCTTTCAAAGCAATTTAAAGTGAACTTCCCTGGATGCGCGCACTAATCACATGCGTTGCGCGCGTTTGTCTTCACTGCCGTTTACCGCTGGCACATTCAGTTACTCTTCGTAACTAACGCAACATACAGTAGCATAAATAACAACAGAATATGAGGATCATTGTTTTATCTGGCCAATATCCTTTGTCATGTCCCACCGCTATTCCAACACGCGAGTGGGCAGGCCATTCAACGGCTAAGGTTCACACAAAAAATCAAACCAGCACGAAGGAAGTTACAAACGATGTTTGTCAGATAAAATAATATCCCTCTACGTAACCTATACAGATATTTTCGAACTCTTGCATAAGGTACCACGATGAACTGTGTCGAACCACTAGCGAACACTAGCGGGGTTGGGGAATGACACTGACCTTGCGTAAGGCGGGTTGCAGATGTGACCTTCAGGCCGTCCACTGAAGTCATCTCTGCAATCGGGTGCAGCGTTACAACCCCATTTGCGTTGTCGATGTGACAGTGCAGGGGTTCGACTCCTGTTCCCTGCACTGTGATGTCTACATCGCGGCCTGATCCGACTGTCACTCGACCTGCAACGGACACAAAGGGCGGCATTACCACGATAACGGGCCGGAGCGTGAAGTCAGTCTACAAAGACAAGGATTAACCTGAATTACATTTAAAGACTCAGTCTGTACCGCGCAGTAAACACACTCCGTCTCGGTTATAAAAACCAGTCACTTAATGCTGTATAGGGAAATAATCGCTGTTTGTTCTGAGATCCACACAAAACACATAAATACACTGTGTGGGCAGAACGTAGAATTGTTGAATGTTAAACCTGGCGGTACATAAAGTAACTACTGGGCTTTAGAGGGTCAAGTACCTCTACAGAGTAGGGGAATGTGAAGCAACGTCATTCCAAATCTCGAAGTAATCTGTTTTATTTAAAGACTCAGTCCGTACCGCGCAGTAAACATACTCCGTCTCGGTCATAAAAACCAGTCAGTTAATGCTGTATAGGGAAATAATTGCTGTTTGTTCTGCGATCCACACAAAACACATAAATACACTGTGTGGGCAGAATGTAGGATTGTTGAATGTTACACCTGGCGGTACAAGTTTTAAAGTTATAACAGCGACACGTATTCTGTTCCGTTAAAATCGTGAGGTAGCTCTCTTAACAATCGCGCAGTTCTGTACCTAATTGCTTCTTCTTTATTTACCGACGCTGTCAACAGTGTTGGTTAAATATAACTATTAGTAAACTGGGAAAGACGTGCATGCCGCCGGCTGCGGCCCACCTTAAACTACCATACCACCAGACTGGACAGTCAACCTCACATGGCCGAGATTTGAACCCGAAATCTCCTAATATGAAAATCCATTACGTACTCGACAGCTACAGTTCATCCATAGCGTCTGTCAAAGCTTGTCCTTGCAGGACAGGCAGCCTCAAGCAGAACACTCACCTCCATCAACAGCTAACGTTACGAATATATGGAGCTACACCGCCACGCGGTCCTGGACTGGTACAGGGACAACTTTAACTCCGCCCCAGTATATCCACGTCAGACGCGCGCGCGCGCACGCACACGCACGCATACGTCTAAAATAATTGCGGCCAAAAATATCACAGCCATTTGGCAAGCCGCGTCACCACACCGTCTGCAGGTCTCAAAGATAGTTTTCGCATTATAAAAAGGACCCTCAAAGCCGGGTGCGATCTATTCGCAGGGCAACGTAATGTGAATGTCTAGGGCAGACGACAAAACACGCAAGAAGAAAGGAAACCTCAAGGTCTCAGACAGTAATTATCTTCGCATGTAACATGAAACAAGGAACTGTCAGTAAACATGTTACCATCTGAAGCTAACTGATTGATATACGTATGTACCGCCTACGTACTGTAACGTCCGTGTATTTTTACCTACAGAGAGTGCTTGTGTGTTTAGAACTTCCACAACACCTGCCGCTTGGTGTTTGTAACTGAGTTGCATGTTTACTGAGCGGTACGAACTGAATATCTAGACGAAACTGACCATCTTATCTGTGAACTTTGTCATAAATCCTCGTTCCCACGACTGGTGCATTCGACAGACATCCATCACTTGTGGATACTTGCCACGTCGTGTGAACGGTGCACTTGTACAAATACTGGCGACCTGTCCGTTTACCGATGACTGTTGGTAAAGTGACCGAAGTCAAAGAAATCATCAATGTTTGTTTAGTCACCATGTCGGCGGTACCTGTTGCGTTCCCACGACTTGTTTACTGCTTGACAAGCACACACGGGACTCGTGTCTGGGAGGCATCATTCGGCACGTCGAGCGGCCAAGTACAATAGTCGTGGGAACGCGATCACAATGACCAGCCGCCACCAAATACCCACCTATATAACCTCGCCGCCAACTGTTTTACAAAGCAGAGGCAATCTGTAGAGGCTACAGAATGTCCAGCTGGTCAAGAATTGCCGCATCTGACGTACTACGAATGCCTAGTGCCATGCTCACAACAGCCCGCCACTGGTTCCCACCTTCAGCCAGAGGTACGCAGCACCTCCCTGCCCTACTCCCTTAAAATCCATGACGCCTTTCGTACGTTCATGCCAACATTACTTTCACAAAGTGCAATCCTGTGACAGACTACGGGCTACCACAATGGCTACCGGCTATAAAAGAAAGGCGCGTCTTCAAATTCTGTATGAAATGTCTATTTAGTAGCACGACCGATGCAATTTTGGTGCATGTACGCTGTATTCGATTTGTGGGCCTAACTAACTAACTAACTAACTAACTAACTAACTAACTCCATGGAGCAGAGGCCTTCTTGAGAAGCTAACAGTTTCTCAGCTAGACAACAAATTCCCCGCATTTTAAGGAACCCGAAGGTTTATTACCGCATTCACAACGGCCCGCCACCTGTCCCTATCCTGAGCCAGCTCAACCCAGTCCATGCCGCCATCCCACTTCTTGAAGATCCATTTTAACATTATCCTCCCATCTACGCCTGGGTCTCCCAAGTGGTCGCCTTCCTTCAGGTCTCCCCACCAAAACGATTTGTGGACCTCTACGCCTAAAAGTCCTTCCCCATCTCGCAGTAAAAACAGCGCGTTTCCATTAACAAGACACACGGGCGCACCCAAGGGGGGGCTGCCGGTCTGCCGCGGCAGCCCCCCCGCCAAACTCCACGAAACCGAAATTTTAAAAAGACAGATTTTGTAGATATTATCAAACTTTCTACGTGATTTCCCCTTCAGCCGAAATCAGCCACTGAAATTGGCTGATGACTAGTGCATTAGAATTTTGAAAAATAAATTAATAGAATTAAAAAAACAAGAAGACAGGACACTGTGATTGAGACACGGAACATGTAGTTATATTCGTATGTATATAAATGCTGTTGCAGGCAGCGTTATGTTGTGCTTACAGCATGATTTTTGTAACATAATTTTTAAAATCAAACACAAATTATATATATATAGCCTCAGAGTCAGCCCCCCCCCCCCCCCGCAAAAATTCTGGGTGCGCCCCTACAAAGACATCACGGTAAAATGCTGTTTACAGAAATAATCGCTGTTAGAATTATCCGAAGTACACAAACACACTGTGCGGGCAGACTGGAATGCTCAGGCGGGCGATAACGTCCAGTGACCACTGGGCTTTAAACACGCGGGTTGCTCTGAACTAGTTCATTCCACCTGCAGCGCGTTCGGAAGGTTAGACAAAGTGTTTTTCACCTTGCGGCAGTGGATGCAACGTCACAGCTGTGCTCAATCTACCGCCTCCAAGGCTCACAAGATGCGGTGTGTCCGTCTGCACTTTGAGGGCCCTCCCAGATTCGACCACCTCCACGGCTTCACGTTGGCTCGTCATTGTTCAGTCCTGAAAAAGGAAAACAGAACGGTCCCGTTCACATCAGCCAACAACAGTACCACGCTGTGCCATGACACAATAAACCATGCAACGGTTGTGCGCCTCTGATCGTGACGTCACAATCACACTATGCGGCGCAGACATTTTGAGTGTTCGCGCACTTTCGTTCCATCGCCAACCCGACACAAAACGTGCATTTCGTTTTCACCCCAAAAACTCTTATCTGAAACACATTTTGCTGCAAATAAACGTTTAGCGAGTTAAATCGAGATGCGGTTCACGGAAAAGCTGGTCGCTGTAAATGCGGTGTGTTAGTTTACTGCTGTGCGATGTTGACTCAGAAGTGGAATTCGTCTACACAGCAGAACTGAGAACAAAACTCCCGGGATGGCAAATGTTATTACGCAGTCGTTGTTCCGCTCTCGAAATGAACCATGCGCGCGCACATAACACAGTCTAAGCTAATAAAAACGCATTTATCAACGTGTTTCTGCACAGCAATTACGCCGCCACTGGCGTTTATCTTCGACCTCATATCTACAACAGATTCATGCATGTCATTCACATGTCACTGTTCACAGGCAGAAACATGGCTGCGGGATTAGTCACTTGGTGGGGCGACATCTGGATATCAACCCTGCGTGTAAACATAAACAAACACAAATTGATAAAAACATCGGAACTGTGTCAGTAGCGGAAACACTGAACACAATGGTTGGTTTTGACAACTTTACTTTGTATACAGAAAGGCAAACAGAACCTCTGGCAACCAACGCGAAGAAAGATCACCTCTGCCCAACGAATTCAGCCCAGACCTTCAGACGAAGCAAACGGAAAGCATTTGAGGAAACTATCTCAAGTCTGGGAATGCTTGCTACCATTCGGTGTAGAATCTTTTCTCTTCCAGGTTGCTATCCAAAAACACAAAGATTGGGGTATACAGAACTGTAGTTTTACCTGTTGTTTTGTATGGGTGTGAAACTTGGTCTCTCACACAGAGGGAGGAACAAAGACTGAGGGTGTTCGAGAATAGGGTGCTGAGGAGGATATTTGGGCCTAAGAGGGACGGGGCGACAGGGGAGTGGAGAAGACTACATAACTAGGAACTTAATGACCTGTACTCATCACCAAATATTATTCGGGTAATCAAATCGAGAACAATGAGATGGGGGGCATGTAGCACGTATGGGGGAAAAGAGAGGTGCATACAGGATTTTGGTGGGGAGACCTGAGGGAAGGCGACCACTTGGGAGACCCAGGCGTACATGGGAGCATAATATTAAAATGGATCCTCAAGCGGTATGGGTGGGCATGGACTCGATTGAGCTGGCTCAGGATAGGGACAGGTGGCGGGCTCTTGTGAATGCGGTAATGAAGCTCCGGGTTCCATAAAATGCGGGGAATTTCTTGACTAGCTGAGAAACTGTTAGCTTCTCAAGAAGGCCTCTGCTCCATGGAGTTAGTTAGTTAGTTAGTTAGTTAGTTAGTTAGTTAGTTACTTACTTATCTGAAGCCTGAGCCTGATTAACAGACGCCAGGGTGGTGGGAGGGGGGCGCTGGAGACACTGCATTACACACAAACAACAAAATGCTCGCGATTACGCAGCACATCAGGCAGTGCCCGCTCGACCTTCTGATAAAGGTAAGGTGGAGACTGGGTAAAGCGTTCGGAAGCGAAGAAAATGAAGTTACCTGTTACGCGCATGCGGCAGGTGAAGGTTGAGTGGTTATTGTGTTCGGACTGAGGGCTGTGTGAGAAGCAGTGCGCCGTGGAATTTGCGAACCAACAAAGCATTTGCTGCAGGACCGAGGAAAATGACGTAAAACCTTGTCCCGCAACGTCGGTACAGAGCTACCACTCGACGCTGCGTAACGCCCCAGAAGACCGCAGGTCTCACCTACATCGCGGCGGAAGCCTGAAATCACGGACGAACCGCTCGGAGTTGTCACTAAAACTGTGCAGTTGCTGTGACCCCATGCACATGCGTTTGGCTGAGCGGCACAGAGTTCAAGGTCATGCTGAAGGTCAATTACGTGCCATAAAAAATCAGTTCCTACCTCACCGAAAACACACAGCGTCTCCATTACCAACACGAACCTGTTAACGTTGTTTAGAGAAATGATTCCCGTTTGTTGTACACTCAGGTGAAACAGACAAATTCACTGTATGTGCAAACTGCTGGGGTTTTGAGTTTTACGAGTTGCTGGTACGTACAGTTGCTACTGTGCTTGGACGGGCTGAGTGGTCACCCAAAACTCCTGCTTCCTATTCAGGACACTCGCAGCTCATACCTTGCTCCACAAGCGGCTACCCTAAGCCTCTCCGTGGCCTTATTGAGGCCCTCCACCACTACCGCCCCCCTACACCTTCCATCCGCCAGTTCATTACTCACCAACCATCCTACCAATCGACGGTAGTCTGTAACTACCAATAGCGTAGTTAAATAAAGCACAAATTATTGGGTAGCTCTGTCAGCACACTGACGGGGCTACGCACTGAATAACCAGAGTTTAATTCTCGGCGGACGCAGAGGTATGTCCCTTCTCCATGCCGTCCACACCGGCTCTGAGATTCACCCTGCCCCCCATCCTACAGGCACAGGGGGCCCTGTCCCCCGGTACACTCTCCGGGACAAGAATCTGACCACTCATCGATAATTTGTAACATACAGCACAGCATGCGATCCGGTGATTCCAATACTGAAATTCATAATGCGTGGAGTTATACCTCCATTCTGCCATACACCATGACGTCATGCTTAAACGGACAACTTTGCTTTCAGCTGGCAAGTGCGGAGCTACTTCAGCGTCCCACAACACAAACACGCACTATTGCTTATCGCAATCGACTGTTCCGCGCGCACACTTTGCTACAACACGCAGGCACACCGCGCTGATTCCAGCGGCTTCGCTAAAGACGTCTGCTAGCTGACTGCAGGCACAAAAAGAGACTCTTTGTATTGCGATGCGAACTAACCTCTAGACCAGCCCCATGCTTATTTACAAAACTGATAACACACACACACACACAATACGATCCTGTTCTTGCTAACGTCATGTCATAAACAGCGCGGCCATAAACACATCACCGCCACTGATTACTCCGCAAACTGGAACGTCTTTCGTACTGCCGCCTCAGGACGACGCAACTTCAGCAGCTTTCGCATTAATCTAGCGTTGTAATTTTTGGTACGAGGCAGCACTTGTAGTTGGGGCAACACGCGACAGATGGTGCAAGAGTCGGGCACTCACATGACATTCGGGGGATAAGTTGACGTGCAAATGGCAATGATTGGAAACTTGCTCCCGCGAAGTATTTTGCAGTGCGATTCGGTTTTTGTGCGTGAAACATGTGCCCCCCCCCCCCACCAATCGAAAATCAGAGCCAACTGATACAGCTGTATGTGATGGCGTAATGAAAGTGTGGAACGTCAGAAAATGGCGCACGGAGTTCGAGAGATTACATCAAGGCCGGCTGTAAACGCAGCACAATTTGAGGCAATGATTTAGGAAAACTGATGCGTTAGAATGCCACATTTATCCACTGCATTCCACAATAATGAGGAAGTGGAAATTTCTGTTCATGAACGGTTGCAAACGCATCATCCTACAGCCACCACCTGGACCTAGTGCCTCCAACCGACAACCTCGCACCAAATTTCTCCAAGATCCACTTTAATCTCGAGGTATGGCGTTCTTATTACAACAATGCCTCTGCAAACATTCCTGCTTTCTGGGATGTGACGCCGTGTAGGTTTTGAAGGAACCGTTGTCTCCAACACTGGAGCAACAGAGTATTCAACCTGAAGCCCAAACGGGTGCTCACGTGTCAGAACACACAGTAACCTCAATGTCACGTGGTTACTCACGTGGTCCCTTCCCTTCGGGCCGTCCTGTTTAAATTTTACACACGCTACATTTCATATTTCGTGATACCGACCACTCAGCCTCTTCAAGCGCCGATGCTGCAAACGGATTGGAACTACACAACTGCATCCCCTCTGTGCCTGCATAGGCATGTCGTGGGGTGACATTTACCTTACATTTCATATCTAAACCATGTGTTCTACATTCCCGGCCCATCTCATCCTCCTCCATCTGCACAGGGATGTAATATTTGGCGACGACTGTACAATTCATGACGCTACTCCAGCCAGATTTCGCTTGCAAACAAAGCAAGCCCTCCCCCGCTCTGCCTTAGTTCCGCAGCACAAACTTACACAACAGTCCTGGCTTATGTAAGTTCGTTATGACGTCATGTTTATTTCAATGACTGTGCAAACATTTGCGGGTTTGTGTATCAAATGACTAACTGCGTCTACGCATGCGCCGAAACAGATTCTGCACACAAACATGCGAAAAACTAAACTACGTAATTCTCGAAAACTCAAAGACACGTGGGACAGGGCGCTGTGTCGTCGGGGAAGTATATCCATTCGTCTTGGACTCGTTTACCATAACATTACAATCCTTCGAAACGTCGGAACCTACTCGCCAAACAACACGGCGTCACATCCCACAACACCTGAATCTTAAGCAACACCGCTGTGAGAACCCCGTATCTTACACACTTCACCTTAAGTCAGTTTCAAGAGCGATGGTTGAGCGCAGACCGGCCGCCATTCTTGCTTTATTCTGTACTTCCTATGCTGAAAGTAACCTTTCAAGGCCCAGTGGTTACTTTATGTACCGCCAGGTTTAACAGTCAACAATTCTACGTTCTGCCCACACAGTGTGTTTATGTGTTTTGTGTGGATCTCAGAACAAACAGCGATTATTTCCCTATACAGCATTAACTGACTGGTTTTTATAACCGAGACGGAGTGTGTTTACTGCGCGGTACGGACTGATTCTTTATATATAATTCAGGTTACTTTTAGTCTTCAAAGTGAGCATGCCACAGTCCACGAAAGTGTATCTGTGGATGCGACAGGCGTCTCTGCGAGGAGGGCGGACGACATGTGCCATCTGTGGGAGGACTCTTTGTGCGCGTTACATCAGCGATCTTCGTTCCAAGTCTAATAGCCCTTAGCTGAATGACGTCACGTCTGCATGTAAGCTTTCCTATCTAATAACGCGTCGTCATTATTATTATTATTATTATTATTATTATTATTATTATTACAATAAACACTGCTGTGTCACAAACTGCTTCCGCAAGCGAAGTGACAATCAGACAACCTGTTGTTATTCCGATATATGCACTGCATTCAGAGGGCTCTGCCCCCGGTAGTGCACTTGCTGCGGGGTGAATAAGACCATTCACCTCCATAAAGTGCCCACCTTAAAAATGTGTGGAGTTATACCTCCACTCAATCCTATGCTTCGTGGCGTGGTATTTAATTAAGCAAAATGAAAACTGGCCCCAGGGGTGGCCAAACAGTCTATCGTGGCAGCTTTTTCGTCACTATCAAAATGTATTTGCCGCCTCACTAGGATCAATAGCTGTTCGTCTGACAGCACTTTTTGGATCAAACTGCCTCTATGAAGAAGCCTCCTCCCACATGACAGTTAAATCAAGATGCCGAAGCCGTCCGACCGATGAACATTCAAAACACTGCCTTCCCTTGTGCCAAGTAGCTACGAACCCTCTTTCGGTACGTCATCCCAATATATGCAGTGTCATGCATCAACTGCGCAGTAGGAAGGTTAATGAAAAACGCCTTTTAATTACGGTAAATTGTCTTAGTGTGAAAAGATCAATTTTTAACAAACGAAACGGCTGACCTTTTGTACGTTTGAGGTCATTGCGCTATTCTACATTTCCTTGCCCAGCTAACCTCACACTGTCTGACGAATACAAACATCGCGGCGCGTCGCTGCGCGGTTTACTGTTACGCCGTCCCTCGTGAGGGCAGGTATTTGCTCGGCACTCTACTTCCTACACTGCCAGTGGGACTAGTACATGAGAAGAACAGAACGCACGGCACAACTGCATTTACTGTTTTGTATTTTAGTGTCAAAAATGCATAAAATACGTAAGAACACACTACATGTTTCGGCTATATCTTAGCCATCTTCAGGTGTGTGCAATGGGAACTAACTAAACATGTGAGATCTCACACTTAGCATACGTCCAACTTGACACTTCTTGTGTTTAGTCAGTCCCCACTGCACACACCTGAAGATGGCTAAGATACAGCCGAAACATGTAGCGTGTTCTTACGCATTTTATGCATTTTAACACTAACTACATGAAGCAGAGACATTCCTGAGAAGCAAACAGTTTCACAGCTAGTCAAGAAATTCCCGCATTTTATGGAACCCGGAAGTTCATTACCGCATTCACAAGAGCCCGCCACCTGTCCCTATCCTGAGCCAGCTCAACCCAGTCCATGCCCACCCATCCCACTTCTTGAAGACCCATTTTAATATTATCCTCTCATCTACGCCTGGGTCTCCCAAGTGGTCGCCTTGCCTCAGGTCTCCCCACCAAAATCCTGTATGCACCTCTCTTTTCCCACATACGTGCTACATGCCCTGCCCATCTCATTCTTCTCGACTTGATTACCCGAATAATATTTGGTGACTAGACTTTACACATGCTGCTTGTGCTTAGTTCCTATTGCACACACCTGAAGATGGCTCAGATATAGCCGAAACATGTAGTGTGTTCTTACGTATGTAATGCATTTTAACACTAAAATACAAAACAGTGAAAGACGCTGCGCTTTGCTGTTGTTTAATTCTTCACACACAAACACATCCCTCGCAACGGGATGGCGAACACGAGAACTGCTGCAATGTTCGCGGCACCAACGAGCAGGCCTACATGGCGACGGCTGGCGAACAGTTCAGCAAATAATGTTACTTGTATCCCTTTAGCACACACATCCTTCAGCCCACTTGCAACGCCCGAGCCGCGCCCCACAGCCGGCTTTTACGACTTGAGGAACGCCTGCAAGTTTCCTTTACTGGGCGACTCGGCGCGGTTTGTTGCTGCGGGCCGCCCAGAGCAGGCAAACAATTATCGGCCGAACTCGACACGAGCCCCTCCAAGCAGAATAATCAGGCACTAACATCTCGATCTTCGCAGATATGACACCGCGTAGCCTGGTAGATACCGATGTCACGGTGAAAACTGTTTCCGCCATTGTTTCTTTGTTTCTTTGTTTGTTTGTTTGTTTGTTTGTGGCTCAACAGCCCTATTGTGTGGACTCAGGCCCCCTAATTTTTTTGAGCTTCTATGATCACACTGAGACACACCACACTCGGTAGGACTCCTCTGGACGAGCGATCAGCCCGTCGCAGAGACCTCTACCTGAAAACACACAACACTCACAAGAGACAAACCTCCATGTCCCCGGTGGGATTCGAACCCACGATCCCAGCAAGCGCTCGGCCGAAGACCTACGCCTTAGGCCGCGCGGCCACTGGGGATCGGCGCTTCCGCCATTACGAGGGTGAAATATGCCCTGATGATGCAGGCAGCAGGTTCCTTCGAAATTCCGGCCAATACCCAGCCTACACGGCGTCATATCCTACCTGATAGCCATCAACCACTTTATTGCTCAAGCACAATCTAATGCCGGACGTTGCGGTAGGGCAGGCATCACCCCTGCTTCGAATTCGGATTTGGGTGGCGGGGCGTTACAGCACCTGTGCACGCCGTGAAGGCATATAGGGTAAACAGAGGTAGAGATCCACTGATTCTTAACCTCAACACTACATGGGAGGTGAGTGGTCAGCTCTACGCCCCGGTGGCTTTAGTTGTACCACCAGCACTCAGTGAACAGGAGAGGCTGGGTGGAACCCAGAGCTGCTTTTGGCGTTCTGGAGAAGACAATGCTCTCGTCCCTAATGAGATTCGAACAAAGACTCAGGGTGTTCCAGAATACGGTGCTGAGGAGGATATTTGGGCCCAAGAGGGACGAGGCGACAGGGGAGTGGAGAAGACTACATAACGAGGAACTTAATGACCTGTACTCATCACCAAATATTATTCGGGTAATCAAATCGCGAAGAATGAGACGGGCGGGGCATGTAGCACGTATGGGGGAAAAGAGAGGTGCATACAGGATTTTGGTGGGGAGACCTGAGGGAAGGCGACCACTTGGGAGACCCAGGCGTAGATGAGGATAATATTAAAATGGGTCTTCAAGAAGTGGGATGGGTGGGCATGGACTGGATTGAGCTGGCTCAGGATAGGGACAGGTGGCGAGCTCTTGTGAATGCGGTAATGAACCTCCGCGTTCCACAAAATAGGAGAATTTCTTGACTAGCTGAGAAACTGTTAGCTTCTCAAGAAGGCCTCGGCTGTATGGAGTTAGTTGGTTGCTAGTCCTCCCCATCTACTTCTGTTTGGAGTACTCCCCGCGTGTCGGTGCTCCATTTCTGGAGTAAGACAATACTCCGGCGTTCCACAGCCACCCTACAGCTGATCTCTCTCCAGCAGACAGTTTCCGGACACGAAATCAAAGGTTTGTCTACAGGAAATCAATCTGAAGTAGCAAAAGAAACTTTAAAAATGTCCGAAATTCTAGACTCCTATCCTGAAAGCTGGGAAATATGGTAACGGCGGTGGACATGCGCACAGCACCCATCTGGTACGTATGGTGTATGTACACCGCCGTGTACCTCTTCATTAAACTCAGTATATTCGGCAGCTAGCCTCGCAATCTGCAGGCCGCCACCTCCGTCCACGAACTTCACGCGCCACGCGATGATGACAATCCACTTGCCTCGGCTGAAGCCGCAACAGGTTGCGGTATCCGAGAGTCCGGCTCTTGCCGCTGTAAATGCAACGTCGCTTTATCTTGATGGGCAAAACCCCAACACATGCACTTAGCAGCGAAGGAAGTGACCTTTCTGTGCTTTAATTGCCCCTCGGAGCAGCACCGTCCGATACAAAGCAGATATAACAGCAACAGACGGATGGCTAGTAACAAGACAGTACCACTCAGCTTCCTGTAATTGCATCAAACGAACTCCCTAATGAAACGATGGGTCCGGCAGTGCAGTAGGCCTCTCGGCTACCCCCCCCCCCCCCCAACACCAACGTACAGTCAGCACTAACCCAAGTGAAGCGCCCCGCCCCGCTTTACGCTTCACAGTGTAGTGGGGCGTCTAAGTCAAACATATGTACTTTTGATTAGACCAAATGTGACATCCTCATTAGCGGTTCTCAATAAATCGCTTAGTCTTTATTGAAAGCAAACAGCTGACAATGCATTGACTATGGCAACAGAATGAGTTTGTTTCTACACATGACTTGCCACAGCGACACGTGCCTTGTGTGCTGTTCACAGCGAACCTAGCGGTTATTTCATCTAACTAAAAGTTTGCACTAACACCCTGCAAATTGCGAGCTAACTAGATAGACGCGTACGTTACACAATCATCACTTCTTTACGAGCGTAATCTGTTTACGTAAGGTATAAAGAAATAAACCCACGTATTCACCTCGCAGCCATTAACACTCTACGCTCTTCAACAGCGGAAGAGGTCATTCAGCGCCGCGCTCTTTACTGCGGCGGTTTACTGAAACGAAGCCTTGCAGCCCAAATGTAGATACGGGCACAGTCAACTGCTTCCGCTGCTTCTTTTAGGATTCGGATCTTCTGGGATGTGACACCGTTTGTTTACTTGGCTTTTTATTAAAATAAATTGTACTGACATGTACAAGACCTGAAGCACTACAAACGGGGGACATTCACACTGCGTTCGTGTGGGTTGGCACCGTGCTGTCTCGTAGGGGGCTGCCGAAGTTTCAGAGAACCGCACTGCCACACTCCTCCACGACGTCAGAAATTTCCTACAAGGCTACACGGTGTCACAACCGATGACCACAAACCAAACTGAAGTTACTCAAGTATTTACTTCCTGGCTGGCTCTGGCTGACCAAAGAAACACACCCCACACTGCGTGCAAGCGTCACGGCGCACATCGTTCCTTCGGCCGCGTCACATCGCTGATCGTTTTATGGCAGAAGACGGAACGGAGATGCCCAAAAGATCGCTTACACGCAACAGAAGACTCCGAACGCCAGCAGCCACACCAGTCACAGGGACGCATACACTCCAGGCGCTTACAGCATCAGATAGTAAAGTTCACTGACCCTGTCCGAAATGCGAAGGCGAATCGAATCCACGTTCCTGTCGGCAATCAATATTCCGTCGTGCAGTCCGCGGTCAGCTACCTCATCACACGCACAGCTTTGTTCTACGCTAAACGTAATTATTAACATTACAAGCCATGTGACGTCACATGACCGGCAGCATAATGTTCACGCGCTACTCCACGGCATCTACCATCGGCAGTTTCTGTATTCTTAGGGTGTTTCCGTGCTATGATCATCTTTTTCTTCGACCTCAGCTAGAGTCACACACAGAACTGACCCAGCCTGTATCGTAACCATGACAACTGTCCATTACTACCGGTTGTGACGTGCTTACACATACAGGGCCATACTATGACTGGGTCACCCGTCAACAGGCAAGGACATTCAACATTCCATCGTAACGAGACTCTGCCAATAATTAAACTGCCTCAACGAAGGACGTTACGCACTCGTCATTTGGCGCCAGCTTCACCATTGTGACAGCACGAAGACAGACCGCCTTTCACTGACACATACCGAACATCTTCTGCCAATGTGGAATTCCATGACCATGCAGCAGCAGCCTGTTGCGACGTCTGCATCTGTTTTCATGTAGAGTGTCATTTCGCTTTGTCAACACACGGATCATATCAGATACAGCCAACCCTACGCCCTGGGAAAGAACGAGCACACACGCTGATATTGACTGCTGGGCACACATACTTGATCCATTTGCGTCCATTAGCAGAAGGCATTGTGATATGCGGCCACGACAGGTCGCAGATTAAAGCAGTTGCTGCACACGTCAACACAGGCAGCTGACACTACACCTTCTCACGTAACAATACCAAGAAATTTCAAAGAGACTGTGGGTTCTCACAGCGGTCAGTATGAACATGCGGCATTCTGGGATGTGACACCGTGCAGTCTGGACAAAAACATTTCGGACCAATGTACCCTTCTGCTGTACATACTGTGGCAGTACGCTTCTCCAAAGGTAGATAAATTTATACCACACTAAACAGGCTCTGACCCCAGAAGGTGCTAACACTCAGCAGAAAATGTACACCTTCACAAACAGAAGCACCCGGTTCTTTTCCCAGGATACGGTTACTGTCCATGCCAATATTACCTAACACGCCACCGCTCTAAGACTAAGATTAATCTGAATTATACGTAAAGATTCAGTCCGTACCGCGCAGTAAACACTGCGTCTGTTATAAAAACCAGCCAGTTAGTGCTGTATACGGAAATAACCGCTGTTTCTTCTGAGATCCACACAAAACATATAAATATACTGTGTGGGCATAACGTAGAATTGTTGGGTGTTAAACCTGGCGGTACATAAAGTAACCACTGGGCTTTAAAGGGCTACAGTCCGTACCGCGCAGTAAACACACTCCGTCTCGGTTATAAAACCAGCCAGTTAGTGCTGTATAGGGAAATAACCGCTGTTTGTTCTGAGAGCCATACAAAACACATAAATACACTGTGTGGGCACAACATGGAATTGCTGAATGTCAAACCTGGCGGTACATACAGTAACCACTGGGCTCGAGAGGGTTAAGAAGTAATGACGCTGAAACACGTATAAAAGCATTTAGGTTAATTAAATGGAAAAAAGACTGGGACGCAACATTCGAGTAGCAGCCAAAACTCTCTACAGCGGTACTTGCACATCACCTTCGCAACGATGACTACCGCACGCGCTGCTAAGAGAATGGGACATGTGCTGACGAAGTGCCCAGTCAGAATGCCCACGGACAGTCCCAAAACCAGCCCCCATGTCCAGACGATTAACGCTACATTAATCTACGCGGGGTACGGTATTGGACATATTAACCTTTTAAAGCCTAGCGGTAACTTTTCGTACCACCAGGTTTAACATTAGAAAATTCTACGTGGTGCCCACATTGCGTTTGTGTGTTTTGTACGGATCTCAGAACAAACAGCAACTTTTGCCTTAAAAAAACATTAAGAAACTGGTTTTTATAACCGAAGTGGAGAGTCTTTACAGCGCGGTACGCACTGAGTCCTTATATAAAACAGATACGTTTCGTCTTTAAAGGGTTAATGAAATGCCATTCAAATACTTTAACAAACCACATTAATACAAACCGCGTCCAATACCAGTTTCAATCAATTACATCGCCAAAATCTGCACTGGCCTATTTGTTAAAAAAACCCCCACTGAATTGTGGCTTGGCAGAGTATCTGCCACCCGCAGCACACAGGCCTCCCTGCCATGCTGTTCCACCATGCCGTTCCAAAGTTCCTTTGTTATATGCGCAGTGCTGCAGATAGTCCCGCATTTCAGCTGAGCGTGGCAGCAAATACCAGTGGGGTGAAACGATTGGAAACTTGCTGTGTTGATCGAAACAAGAAAGCCTTGATATGATTACCACTTCAAAGATCATTCAAACAAACGGACGTCGAGAAATCATGCTGAGAAGTCCCTACGTTAATGAACTCAATTGGCAAGTGACAGAGGCTGATTTGCATTACGTCATGCCAGTGGGTAAGAACATACGGCGTGTCGCTGGAGCACATTCACTTCCACAGCAATCCGTCCGTCCCACAGTACTGATACTGACTTGCTTTCAACGTTCCTTTTACTCATATTAACCCTTTAAAGACGAATCATATCTGTTTTATATAAAGACTTGGTGCGTACCGCGCTGTAAACACTTTCCACTTCGGTTATAAAAACCAATCTCGTCATGTTTTATAACGCAAAAGTTGCTGTTTGTTCTGAGATCCGTACAAAACACATAAACGCAATGTGGGCACCACGTAGAATTTTTTAAATTTAAACCGCACGGTACGTAAAGTTACCGCTAGGCTTTAAAAGGTTAAACTGATTAAACGGCAAGAACAAACTTTACCGTAAAAACAAAATAAGTAGTACCCAAATGAGTAAAACTGCGCATTTATTATGCCACGAGACAATGCCCGTTTCAGAATTATTATACCAAACCGTCAGCGACCGCCAAGTGCTGCATGTTGGAGGCAGAACCGTGCCTTTTTCAGTAAAATTAACGGGAGATACGGAAGTTACATTTCCAGAGAATGACGAAGTTAACTCAGGAAAACGACTCTCTTCTGCAGACGAGAACACCCGTCATAATTGTGACGAAGTAAAAAGCACGGCGACGGTTCAAAAAGCCGAAATCATTCTCCGCTGCAGGTGTATTAGCAGGGTCCATTATTGACTTTCCAAAGTCATATAAAATAAAGAATACACACAGCAAGCTGATGCTGACCTTCGTTTCCATCAGTCTCTCACTCCAGGTATGAAAAAAAACATTCCAGACACGAGGAAACGTCAATGCCAAGATTCGATCACGCCTTCCGCCAGTAACTTGCTGGATGAAGCAGACAATGCCGCCCAAGCCTTGGCTTACGCTCCCTGCTTCCCAGTGTCGCCGTACAGCCGACAACTCCAGCAGGCGAATGTCACATTCCCCACACAACTGCTCGTCAGAAATTAACACTGGATATTATCAAATAATCTTTCGTTTCGTTTCGTTGCCCGTCCCTTTTCTACCTATTCACAGCAGGTGTCGAGGTTATTTTCACTTGATCGCACTCAGACACGCACCACAGTCGGTAGGACTTCTCTGGACGAGGGATCGGTCCGTCGCAGAGACCTCTACCTGACAACACAAACACTGTACAAGACAAACATCCATGCCCCCCGGTGGGATTCGAACCCACGATCCCAGCAAGCGCTCGGCCACAGACCCACGCCTTAGACCGCGCGGCCACTGGGATCGGCTGTTATCAAATAATGACATTTGTAATGGTCTCCTTTTGAATGTTTCACTTGTGTCCTATGGAACAACAAACCATATATCGTCACACTGTTTGTTTGCCCCTCACAACTAAAATGAAATGAAGAAAAAACTCGTTGTGGCCAACAACTTCTCCCCTGGGATACTTCTTCGCAAATCTGTACCCTCTTTTTGGATGGCAGCACCAGCACAGTCTACTGAATGGTCAAAGGTCTCTTCTGCCACTCTTGCATAACTGTATATTGTTTCCCTTTTGTCGAAACTCCTGCGGCAAAGATGCTCTGTTCTTCTTCACAGAATGCACCCAAAATACGCTACTACGCTTTGGACAACGCGTCAGCCAGTCCCAGGCCGACGGAACAACCACATCGTCATCTGTATCAGATGATGTAAAAACAGCGACCGACGTAAAACGTTTCGTTCCACTAGTGTGGGGTCGACATGTTGTAAACGGCTTCAGACGGATTCGACTGCGGGTTTTGTCCAATCAGCCTCGATTCACCCTGACACGTAAAACTTCTACGTTCTGCCCACACAGTGTATTTATGTGTTTTGTGTGGATCTCAGAACAAACAGCGATTATTTCCCTACACAGCATTAACTGACTGGTTTTTATAACGGAGACGGAGTGTGTTTACTGCGCAGTACGGACTGTATCTTCATAATTCACGCTAATTCCCGTTTTTGTACACGGTTTTGTGGTAGGGTGTCAAATTGGGAGTATTCCTGCTTCATATTCGAGAGGTTCTCGGTTCAAACCCAGCCCTGTGTTCGGCTAAACTGTGAAAATGCCTTGCCTCAAACTGAGGGACGACCGGCTCCTTCCACAGGCCTTCCACCTACCACCATGTCATGCCGTGTGTCTGCTGCCAACAACACAGTTCATAGTTCGCCGGACACCACACGCCCACGCGATTTCTGAATAAATGTCGGACGTCAAGACCGCTGAGTTAGCCCACTCCGTACTGCCCAGCTGCAGCAGCACCAGACGTCGTTTGATTTCGATGTGGGCGCCCGTATTCGCCATTACCACCGTCTGACGCTCTCACCTTAAGGACCCATTCTTGGACGTATCGTTAGCGGAGGGCGGAAGACGCCAATTTGTGCTAGTTTTTTCTGGGCTTAAGATAGACAAGGACGGCATTCAGCAGAGGCGTCGTCGGGCCCTGGACGCTGCCACAAAGCCGCCCGTGTGCTCCATTATATTTATTTGTTCTTCCAGCTAACCAGGAATGAGGTGGAGACGAGCTCGTCCCGTGCAGTGTACTGTTATATTTATCCTACAGGATGTCTGCACAAGGTGTTTCAAAAACGTATCCCCATATTCTGCTCCTTACATACGTTCTTTAAGTCTTCAAGGCTGTTGTTGATCAAATGACGGCACTGATTTGGATTTCTGGACCGTGCAGTGGTTAAGTGTCCCGCCGTTTCGGAAGACCATACTGCCTCCATCTTGAACGTGACCGTGCTATATAACCGATACACTTGCCTCGTCACTTAAGCACCCACTTGAAGCAACTTTTATCCTGAAGAGGGAAGCAGTATATTCTTCCGAAACGTCGGGACACTTGACCACTGCACGGTGCAGAAACACAAAAACAAAGACCAGTGTTTCAAGTACTGCACGTGAAATTTTAAATTCTGAGGCCTCTCAGTATTAAGATTATGGCATTCTGAGACATGACGCCGTGTAGCTTGGCAGACATACTGTATATAAAAGTCTAGGACCAAACAACTGCTTTCTGCCTTCAGGACCGAAAGTTAGACCTCAGGGTAAAAACGAAAGGGCCGGAAACGGGGCTACCCGACGACCCCCGGAAGCCCCAGTGGAGCTACAGAGGCGCCGTCTCTCACCAACTCCAACCGAGCAGTGGGTCAATGACAAGCTGACAGTCGCTCAGCTACTGCAAGAAATTCCGCGATTTTCGCAGTACCCTATGACTGCCGCGTATGGAACAGAACTACCAGACCCTGTCCTTCACCAGCTGAAACCAATCCACAGACCCTAACTCAAAGGAACTGACAGGAATGGGAGAGTTGCGATGACGTGCTGCAGTCAAATAACGACGTCACACGTCACACCCAGTCGTTAAAGCGAACGGTGTCAGTAAGTTGCGGTCAACTGGTCACCATCATAGGGGGCCATCAGGGATTTAACAATGGGAAATGTTTAAGTTCACACTAACTAACTAACTAACTAACTAACTAACTAACTAACTAACTAACTNTTTAAGTTCTAACTAACTAACTAACTAACTAACTAACTAACTAACTAACTAACTAACTAACTAACTAACTAACTCCATGGAGCAGAGGCCTTCTTGAGAAGCTAACAGTTTCTTAGCTAGTCAAGAAATTCCCCGCATTTTATAGAACCCGGAAGTTCATTACCGCATTCACAAGAGCCCGCCATCTGTCCCTATCCTGAGCCAGCTCAAAGTTTACACTGACAAATTTTAAGGTTTCCATTAGACATGCCCTCGTGTCAAGACACTCGTGTCTTAAGGTAAACCTTAGCTTCGCTCAGCTCACTAGTGTCCCCCTGACATGGTCAGCACGTGACCGGCAGCTGTTCGGGCTGCAGTACACGGTGCTCCTGGTCACCCGGTGTGTGCTGTGTGAATGTGGTGTCTGTGTTACACACTTCAGACTGTATTTTACCTGTTATTATCAGCGCAATAAAATCAAGATGGACAGGGCATGCAGCACGCATGGAAAAAAAAGGCATACAATGCTTCAGTAAGTGGCCCCTTGGAAGACCTAGGAGTAGATGGGAAGTACAACAGATGATATAGGGAAAGGGTGTGCGAGTATCAACAGAACACGCCGGCTACGTACGCGTGGCGCGCTCTACTCAACACGGTAATGAACCTGTGGGATCGTATACGGCCACATAAGCGACTGTAAGCGTCTCAAGGACTCTGCTACATGGTGTTAACGCTGACAGGAAAGGCGTCAACCTGTACATGTGACTGCTGCACGACGCCAGGCATCGGCTCATTATGTCTCAGTTGCTTATTTGTGAAGTGTCACGGGTCTCCGTAGACACAAGCGACGGCCGGTAGTCGCCACACGAACAGGCCCGGTTTGTCTGGGAAAGAAACGTCATTACACGAGAACACACAGCCCCTTCTACCGTTACATCTCAACATTTCCCTCTCAATAAACTGAAAAATCGAAGTGTTATCACCAGTGTTGCCAACGAAAACATATAAAATTACAGCAGCAACAAACACGGCGCGTGTTACTGCAGTATATTTTACAACAGACACCCTACAGTTAAAGAAGTTTGAAATATAAATTAGCGATGACTAAAAACGAGTTCCTGTTTATATAGCCTTGCTTACAATCTGGGCTCTGAAGTGCAGGATACACCCCCCCCCACCCCCAATCCCGGCAACACACACTTCATATAACAAACGCTAACTCATTTCTTAACTCAAAAGATCAACACTACAGACCTTCCAGAACCAAATCCTACTCTGAGGATGCATGTTGCAACAGCGAAAGCTGCGGCCGTCGAACAGCCATTCCTAAAAGCAGACGCGACTGCTCAGTCCGTATTGCAACTAGGCTACGGGTTCGATTCTCGCCCCTGGAGCGCAAACGTTCTGCTACTCAGTGCTTACCGCACATAAGTTACCCGTCACAGAGTGGCCGCAGCGTGAAGCTGAAGACTTACCGTTGTACAGTGCCGACGTTAGGGAATGAATGGAGCTATACTTCTACTCCCCTATATACCTTCACGACGAGGACAGCTTTCCTTTCCTTAACATCAACCGGTACTGCAACTGTTTACTGCGAGGTACGTGTTGAATCCCGCGCTTCCAAGCGTTAATGACTGCTCCGTTCCGGCCGCTTCGTGGTCCGTTCAAGGGTGCCGACTCGCGTCAAGGCAAAGCAATACACTCGGCACGCAATTGCAGCGTGGCAGCAATCGATACGACGCTGTTCTGTCGTCACAAACCTTCGAATATGGCTCAATTCCGCACGCAAAAAAACAAACAGACGTGCTTGTAACTTTGGTTCTGCACTGCGCTAAACACCAGGCAGGGCGCTCAAATGAAATGGCACACGGTGAAATTTGCACTTACGTGGAACAAACAACAAATTTTCAAAACACTGCACGTCCCATCTTTACATGAGACAGACCCTCAAAGGTCAAAGTCAACTGTTAGTCCGATCGGCTGGCTTCACGCCCCCGCTGCTTTAACCCCAGCAGAGAGCGCACCACTTACCAGGATGCTGAGTGCGATCCAGTGGTCATCTGCAAGGTACGGCAACAAAATCCTTCAAGCCTACTGGAAAATGGACCCAGCACTAGTCAATTTACATTAACTCTTTTAAAACGAAGACGAGGTGTTTACGGCGCGGTACGAACTGAATCTTTTATATGTAACTCAGGTTAATCTTTGTGCTTCAGCTTGTTAGCAGTCAAACCAACGGCACGTCAGCACTGCCACACGCCACACTCAGTACGCCGTTGAAGGCCGACTGTTAATCACGTTACGTAACTTCCTTCACCAGGCGAAGTACTGTACTGCACATACGTGAATATGAATATTCCAGGACTGACACCGTGTAGTCTGGTAGCTCGTTACCAACATGCCGCCTCCATCCCCAGGACAGAAAAAACAAGCCGCGAGGAGAATATTTGGAATGGGATGAGGGTAGATCACACTCTGGAACAGGCAGTAGGAAAACAGCGTCAACTATACTGAGAATGGGGACAGCCCGTTCGACAGGACAGTAATCTTGGCACGCACGGTGTCAGAACCTCAAATGTGATCAGCACAGACCTACAGATGTGTTAACAGTATTTATACAGTCAAGTCATACCACTCGGGATATCCGAGAATAGGGTGCTGACGGGGAAATTTGGATCTCACACGCAGGAAGTGGCATGGGTGTCGGAAAAAATTACATAACCAACAGCTTCATGATTTGTACTGGGCATCAAATATATAATGATTTTAATATTATGGGACATGTAGTAGGGCTGGCTGAGATTAAAAATACCTACAAAACTGTGGCTGGAAAACTTTAAATGCAGAACTCCGGGTAACCAAACCGTATAATGTAACGCTTCGTAATTTGTACTCGTCGCCAAATATGAATTGCATCATCACATTAGGGGATGATAGGGGTGGGGTATAGAAACACACGTGGAGTACGAAACTGCACACAAAAGGTGACAGGGAAATCCCAAGACATCACTTGGAAGAACTGTGGGGGTACGTGGGTGGAATATCTCGAAGAGACGGGATGTGGAGGTGTGGATAGGATTAATCTGGCTCAGAAAGACCATTGGCAGACTCTCGTAAATGCAAAAATCAACCTTCGCGGTCCATCAAATTCAAGAAATTTCTTCACTAGGTCAGTAACTGCTGGCTTCTCCAAAGGTACTGTTGCATGAAGTTAGTGCAAGGCTACCAGTTCAGAATGTCGTATTTGGCAACAGTGTTCGCGATCACCCTGTACCAGTGTGAAATACTGCTTTATGGCACCGAAAGTGGGATTGTCACTCTGCTGGCTGTCAGACTATGAGAATATACATGGGGCGGGGGTGGGGGTGGGGGGGCACGTTAACCCCCTGTCCCCCTTCCAATTATGTACATATGGCACACAGGCACAGACCAGACGGTTCAGTGTATTGGCTTGGCTGAGGGCTGACGACCGAGGACATGCGCTTCGGTTCCCGGCGAGGGGGGGGGGGGGGCACAGTTTTGTGTACGCGACATGGGACTCTCACAGCACTGCCTACAAGGATCGCCATTTTTACGGGAGACGCCGTGGTGTTGGGAAGACATTTACCGACGTTTCGGTGTAATGTACTGCCTCATTTACCGTGAAGCTTGAAGCAGTACGTTCCACCGAAACGTCGGTGACCTTCCACACTAGATGGCATCACACGCCACAGGACAAGCCTTCAACAGACTGACACTGCCTGCACACTTGGTACGCATGAATCAACATTTCGCAAGAACCTGCTGCCTCCATCTTCAGGGCTGCAAAGTGGCAGAGCAAAGCGGTTTAACCAGAATTCCAGTCGGTTGCTAGGCATACAATAACTTTACGTTGCCTCAGCTCAGGTTAATTTTGTCGCGTTACGTAGTGACCCTATCAACTGCAAAGATGGCACAGTGTCGGCAGCACGCAGCATTGCTGCAATAATGCTGACAGGGGAAAACGGGAAGTGCTCGAAGCACAACCTGTCCCAGTGCCACTTGATCCACCACAAATCCCACATGAAGTGATCTAGCATCGAACGCGCCTGAGCCATTACCAACTGCAGCTTAAATCACACACGTGCAGGGTTTTCCTTGTCACTCGCAGTTTCAACAACGATGTGACTGGGGGGAGGGGGCCCCCACCAGTCACGTGTCCACACCCAGAACAGGGTCTGTTTCAAACAATCCACGCACTGTCGCCTGCTGTGAATGTCTTATTCAAACACGTTCGAAGGCAAATAAATACCGCTCGCCCAAATTCCTCTCAGTGTTAAAAGTCACGTGGTTTACAAACAGCGCATTTCTATTTTGGAATATTTATACTGCGCCATGTGTCAACACTGCTCCTGAGGCACCCTGTGTCGGCGAACAAGGTTCACACCGCCGTGTGTCAACTTTGGGGCCCTAACTTGATCTAAATAACACAATCCAGTTCCGGCCTGACAAAAAATACTGCGTCTTAACAGCAAGGACCAATCGGCTAGGACTGTTACAGTAAATATCAATGCGAAGCGTCAATACACGGATACATGACTGTGTGGCCAACATGGCGGAGTGTTCCAACGGCAAAGCCGGCGGTTAAATGCCGTAAAAAATTAGACTGGTGGCGTTGAATGCGGGTTGGCGCTACAACCACGCCTGCACGCGACAGACCACTGCCGTGACACAATCACGTGACGTTTGAGGGTTTCTAACGGCAGTGCGCGCGTCATCGGCGTTTCAGAAACGGAGATCAGTGAGACGGGGGCAGTCCAAGCGAAGGACCTCCTCTGCTTCAGTACGAAAATCAAACGCGAACTTATTTGCGATACGGCGTGTCTCACGTTCCCACACTGCACGCACGCAGACACACATACCTGGGTCTCAGAAGAGCCCCTTTCAAACCCCCACGATGGAAAAAGCGCGTTCCTACGAACATCGCCGCCTGCCTTAACCCTTTAAAGAAGACGCGTATCTGTTTTATATAAGGACTCAGTGCGTACCGCGCTGTAAACACTCTCCACTTCGGTTATAAGAACCAGTCTCTTAATGTTTTTTAAGGCAAAAGTTGCTGTTTGTTCTGAGATCCGTACAAAACACATAAACGCAATGTGGGTACCACGTAGAATTTTTTAATGTTAAACCTGATGGTATGTAAAGTTACCGCTAGGCCTTAGAAGGTTAATAATCAAGGTAGCCTACATGAATATCCTGAAGATGGAGGCAGAAGGTTCGTCTGCAACGTCGGAATATACCAGACAACATGGCGTGACATTGTAGCAAACAACAGTCTTGAAGTACTCTAACTGCGGCCAGTTTGCCTTCTGCCCGTCAACGTCCGTGTCCGTTTACAGCCTAACGACGCTCTGCTTGAACGAGTATCGACGAAATCAGACGTCGTTATAGGCGACAGGCAGTATGTAATTACGCATTAATGGCTACGGCCTTAAACCATGGCAGTTCCATAGCTCAGGCGTCTCCCCGCGGTCCCTGGGTTCAATTCCTGATAACGTTACGGGACTCTTATATCGGACATTAAGGGACACTTGTACCGGTCATTACGGGACACTTGTACCGGTCATTATGAGACACTTGTACCGGACATTACGGGACACTTGTACCGGTCATTATGGGACACTTGTACCAGACATTACGGGACACTTGTACTGGTCATTGAGACACTTGTACCGGACATTACGGGACACTTGTACCGGTCATTATGGGACACTTGTACCGGTCATTATGGGACACTTGTACCAGACACTACGGGACACTTGTACCGGTCATTATGGGACACTTGTACCGGACATTATGGGACACTTGTACCGGTCATTACGGGACACTTGTACCGGACATTATGGGACACTTGTACCGGACATTACGGGACACTTGTACCGGACATTATGAGACACTTGTACCGGCCATTATGGGACACTTGTACTGGCCATTATGAGAAACTTGTACGGGGCATGAGACACTTGTACCGGAAATTATGAGACACTTGTACCGGACATTACCGGACACTTGTACCGGCCATTATGGGACACTTGTACTGGCCATTATGAGACACTTGTACCGGACATTATGAGACATTTGTACCGGACATTATGGGACACTTGTACTGGCCATTATGAGAAACTTGTACCGGACATTACCGGACACTTGTACCGGTCATTATGGGACACTTGTACCGGTCATTATGAGGCACTTGTACCGGACAATGTGCTACAATGCAGCGGCAGGTTTATCTCACAGTTCGTTCGGTTCTCCCCTGCCAATCACTACTCAACCACTGCTCCATACTCGTTTATAACCCTAAACACGGAACACGCTATCACATCCCCGGCCCTCAGGTTGCGGGAGGATGGGCGCGGGCCCGTTTCAGTCCGGCACCTGGCTGCTTAGCAAAAACGCCTTACCGTAACAACAGAGGTACAATGTTGTAAACAAACATGTATATACACAATGTTACACGCACTTGAGCAGGCACTGCTGAGGATATTTTCAGACACACACACTTCTTGCACGGTACAAAAAGTGTAGCGAGGTGGGGGTTGGGGCGGGGGGGGGGGGGGACAAAGAGGCTCTGTCTTGTCGGATGACACACACACACGGCGACTTCCGGTAACGCCGCTGTTACAGCAGCAGCCAACGGAAGGAACAAGTTAGGAAACGTGTACATAAATCAACGATTCGGGTACGTTTGGTCACATACGTCGTCCTTTCTCGAAAACCATACGGCCTGCCGTAACGTGTAACAGGCTTGCTCCGAAACTTCGGTTCCGCCCATATTCAGAGCCAACAAATACTCTGACAGGTCAGCTGCAGATGCGGGCTTCAATGCGCATGCGTCTGCTGGTAATGTGCGTTGTGCTGTCTCATGTGAACTAAGCTTGGGACGCGTCCACAAGTTTTAACGAAGCCCAATGGTTACTATACGTACCGCCAGGTTTAATATTCACAAATTCTACGTTCTGCCCACACAGTGTATTTATGTGTTTTGTGTGGATCTCAGAACAAACAGCGATTATTTCCCTATACAGCATTCACTTACTGGTTTTTATAACCGAGACGGAATGTGTTTACTGCGCGGTACGGACTGTAGCCCTTTACAGCCCAGTAGTTACTATATGTACCGCCAGGTTTAACATTCAACAATTCTACGTTCTGCCCACACAATGTATTTATGTGTTTTGTGTGGATCTCAGAACAAACAGCGATTATTTCCCTATACAGCATTAACTGACTGGTTTTTATAACCGAGACGGAGTGTGTTTACTGCGCGGTACGGACTGTAGCCCTTTAAAGCCCAGTGGTTGCTTTGTGTACCGCCAGGTTTAACATTCAACAATTCTACGTTCTGCCCACACAGTGTATTTATGTGTTTTGTGTGGATCTCAGAACAAACAGCGATTATTTCCCTATACAGCATTAACTGACTGGTTTTTATAACCGAGACGGAATGTGTTTACTGCGCGGTACGGACTGTAGCCCTTTACAGCCCAGTAGTTACTATATGTACCGCCAGGTTTAACATTCAACAATTCTACGTTCTGCCCACACAGTGTATTTATGTGTTTTGTGTGGATCTCAGAACAAACAGCGATTATTTCCCTATACAGCATTAACTGACTGGTTTTCATAACCGAGACGGAGTGTGTTTACTGCGCGGTACGGACTGTAGCCCTTTAAAGCCCAGTAGTTACTGTATGTGCCGCCAGGTTTAACATTCACAAATTCTACGTTCTGCCCACACAGGGCGCTCTGCAGTTGACGACTGCACTAAACTGCGCTAAAACCGCTGTCAAGCGCTAATGGCGCTAATTTTATTCTATTTTAGCTCTAATGAACGCCGTTAGGTTATGTAACACGCAAGGCACATACGGAAGCTGGTACGCCATGCAGCCGAATTAAGACTACCAGCAGTCCTGTGGGAGGAACTCTGCAGTCTGGAAGATATATTCCGACGTTTCAGAGGAACCTGCTGCCTTCACGAAAACGTTTCCTTTCGATGGCGCAACAGCCCCAAGTGGGCCAGGGCCTCCTTATTATCGAGGCTTCACGATCACACTTACTTAGACACACCACAATCGGTACGACTCCTCTGGGCGAGGGATCAGCCCGACGCAGAGACCTCTACCTGACAAAAGAGAGACATCCATGCTACCGGCGGGATTCGAACCCGCAATCCCAGCAAGCGAAGGGCCGCAGACCCACGCCTTAGACCGCGCGGCCACTGGGATCGGCTAACCAAACGGCTACCCAATATTAACTCTCAACATGGCGTCATTAAAGTAACCCACACTCACATGTCTGATGACAGGCAGCACATTTATATCCACGAAACTACGCGGCGTTATACCTTCACAGTGACAGTAAACGTCTCATGTCTGAATCCTTTAACGAAGGCTGTACGTTAGGGGTCGTAAATGATATTTTTTTCTCGTTGCCCTGTACATTTTTGACCCGATTTGGATAAAATTTGGTACAGGAGGTAATCGCGAGTTCCGTGATAGTTGGTGCAGGGAGGGCGTGAATGAAGTTACGTTTACCCTTGTGCCGTGAAGGCGCGTGACGTTTTGAGATTAAGAACGTTTTGCTCAAGTGTGTGTGCTGCGTCATGGAATTCACCATTAGCGGGCTTTGCGTGATTTCAGGCATCCGCCGGGATGTAGATGAGATCTGAGCCCTTCTGAATATTACGCAGCGTTTATCAGTAGTTCTGTACCGACGTTTCGGGGCAACCTATCGGGTCCCATCTTTAAAGGGTCCAGAAGGTGACCCTTTAAAGATGGGACCGACAGGTTGTCCCGAAACGTCGGTACAGAACTACTGATAAACGCTGCGTAATATCCAGAAGGGCTCAGACCTCACTTGCAGGCTTGGTGTCCTGCATGCGTATTATTACCTACTGGTATGTTGTGCGTTACCCGCTATTTACCCTCTTTATGTGGTACGTCCCGCAGTGTTGTGTGAATGGCGACAAATTAAGAACACCGCCCGACATAAGTTATTGCAACACAGCATTCTGTTTTGAACACGCAACATGTTTCGGCCATGAAGGGTCATCATTATGTGTTGCGTTGGAGAGCAAGGATGACGCTGACACACAGACATACCGTGTGGACGGAATGCTGACGCCGGCCGTACGTGCGTGTGGTTGCCACTGGGGTCTTAGGCCGAAGTTCACGGAACTCTTAAATGCACTGTGCGGAGAAAACCCATAACGAATTCCACGTAACTCGGTCACGAAACACGGAGAGAACGGGCAGAAACACATCCACGGCCTTGCCCAATGCGTGACTGTCAGTGGGCCGATTTTCACAAAAACTCACGCTTGCTGGACAATCTATTATGGTAAACCTTCTACACCGATTTTCATGAAAACTCGACAAAAGGTTTGGCCGCTGATTTAGTCGCTGATGCAAGGTTAGAGATGGACATTCTTTTTTTAAGCCGAAAAGAACGCCTAATAAGCAATATTTAACGGTTCTTCTTCTCATTCTGCTTCTTTGGCAGACGGTTCTTACAGTTCAACCAGCGCCTCCTTCAGAATGCTAGCCCATACAGGTCTGTCTGTCGTCAGCTTTCTTCCTCCATCTCTTGACACCCACCGATTTCAGATCATTCTCAATACAGTCCACCCATCTTAATTTTGGTCTTCCTGCGTTTCTTCTTCCATTGTTTTCCCCACAAGTACCTCCTTTACAGCCCTACCATCAGACATTCTCACCAGATTACCGGCCCATTCTAGTCTCCTTGCCCCTACTGCCGTCACAGTGTTTGGTTTTGCGTACACAACGTGCAGTTCATCGTTAGTTCCGATTCTCCAGCCATTTTGATCTTTTATTGGGCATTAAAAGTACCATGCGAAACAGCGCACGGCACACGACAGCTGTGAAGACAAAGATCCACGTTACGGCGTGTAGACTGGTAAACAGTTACCGACGTTTCGGACAAGCGTGGCACCTCTCCATTGTTACGCAGTGCAAGAGGAGAAATATACGGCCACCTGGAGGGTGTGACGTGCGACCAGGGCGGAACCAGTCCATACAAAGAAAACATCTCCGTTGTTTACAGCTAGAAGGAAAGGGACGACCAGCCAGCGTCGACAGCGTTCAACGGCATCGCGTGCGCCAGTTACAATGTACTGCTTCCTTACTCCACAATCTAAACAAAAGACACACGGACCGACTGTTACCGCGCTCCGTGCTAAATTTACGGTTCGAAGCCATTACATTTACGTTTCCGTGAGAACTTACTCTCACAGCCGGATCCATATACAAACTACGTTATGAAAGACAACTGACAATCGAGACGCGAACTGAGCAGTATCAGTCCGTACGGCCCACCGACACACCGCTGCTTACGCAGTCCCATCACGCACTAAACACAAAGGCAGACCTTAAAAGGAAGAGTCCTCAACAACGCACAGCCACCAGCAGCCTACAGACCCGCTTCCACGTCTGTCCAAAACGCCAGATCCTTCTCAGACGCCACCACTCAAAAATATTCCCTAGTTCTCAAACCCTTCAGGAACTGTCCTGTTCTTCCCATTTAAGGAGTATGTCCGGTCACAGGGCGCAGCTTCAGAGCAGCTGATACTAAGTGCTTATTTAACAACGCTGTCAGCAACTCACACCACAGGGTCCTTGATTTATCTGACAAAAAGCGTTTGTCATTTCCAGTCGCCATTCCGCCAAGCGTGTGGGAGAACGGCTGGGTGGGTTATGTAAATACGACACGCGTGTCTAAGTGCCAAACGACACTTGTCAGATAAAATAATGACAACGGGTACAGCCACGAGTGGTAGGATGATTCAACAGTTACAAAAGAACGTTAAGGAAGTGGCCGTGGCCTATGTGAGGTGCTGCTGTATTGCACACAGCACGGCGGGGTGCATAAAACTGCGAAAAACCGGGCAGTCAACCTGCGGCACGAATTCCACCGCCCGGCATGAAGCAGGCCCGGCCCACTGGGAGGGGACGGTCGGTGAACCAGAAATACATTTTATGATGTCATAACAAAGCTTAAAGCAGTTAGGTCTACTGTAGAATGAGAACGGCAAGCAGCTGCGGCCGCCTTATCCTGAGGTAAAACACCACGTAAGCCCCATGCATCTTGTTGCGTAAACAAAACTTGTTGCCCATAGCTAAAATCGAAACTCGGCCACTCAACTTATCATCACTTTACCGACAAAACTGTGCAGGCTAATGGCTAAACTCACAGAAACAAGTTAGGAAATACTGGCATTTCCCGGCCGTCCCCCCCCCCCTTCCCCCACCCCTAACCCCTCTGTGACCACACGATTCCCATACACATTCGAAGTTAAACCAGCCACGTGGCTAGCAACAGATGGCAAGGGCTTTCTGAGGTTAAAACACAGCAAAACGGGGACACGCTGCGTGACAACAGACACGCACTGTGAACAAGAATCATCCCGGTAAGCCGTCACACAACAAAATGCCATTCACGAACTTGCCAGTGCGATCGATCCATATTTACAGGCACATTACCATATCTGACAACTGTAGTTAGTTACCCCTCGTCGGACCGCTTATCTTATAAAACCTGCGCGCGCAATTAACGTGTCAGATGTCACGCATTTCAGCGAGCAAAAGGAAAACGTACTACACTACCTAAAACGACAGAAACCAGACTCACGGCAAATTTGGACAGCGGCGAACGCTGCGCTGCGTGGACAGCGCACAGTGCTGTCCACGCAGCGCATGCGCTGTCCACGCTGTCAAATGAAATGTCCCTGCACTGCTGGAGACTGCCGACGGACCAACGAAAAACTGTTACAATGTCGACCCCGTCAAAGAGCTTAAGCTGTGATCTCCACCGCAATTTAATCTCATCTTCCTGCCCACAACACCGCACGTGAGTCACGCCATGGCTGCCAAGTTGTGTTCTCTGCGAGGTACGCGCTGTGGCAGAAGAAAGAGTTGCGAACACTGTGCGCATATGATTTCAGGCTTCCGCCGCGATTTTGATGAGATCCGCTCTCTTCTGCAGTGTTACGCAGCGTCCAGTGGCAATCCTTTACCGACGTTTCGGGACAACGATCGGCCCCACCTTCAAAGGTCAAGAAGTGCATAAGAAGTCCAACGGACTTTTTGACCCTTGAAGATCCAACTGTGCATATAACAACACTGAAGTACCTGACAGCTGATTTACGATCGACGAAATCAACGCTCGTTTGAAGAATAAAGAAACGCCCTGTGAAAGAGGCCGTGGCAACCGATCATATGACGGGCACGTGATTAATAATAATAATAATAATAATAATAATAAATAACTCGCATGCAATACTCTGAGCATTAAACAAGTACAGACTGTTTCACAAATTACATCACACTGATGACGGTGAAGCCTGCCACCTTCTTGAACGTTAGGCCATTTGATCTGGTAGAACGTTTCGGAAGAGCGTCCTGCTTCCACTTATAAACCGAACAAGACGGCAGCTGGTTCCTCTTAACCGCCGGTAAATTTATAATGCACTACACCGGCTTGGCATATCCCACACGACAGAAATCTTCAAGACGACCTATCCTAATAGTCTCATGGTCAGCCTCACGCTCTAACCGCTTTAACCCCGGGGAAAAAGCTGCTGGTAACAACACTAACCAATACGCAAGATAATCACACAACTGTCATTCGTACATCTGTGTACTGTTCATATAAGTGATTTCAATGGCGTCGAAATATTGGATTACCGAATATGTAATGCATTAAAGGGGCTGTAACATACAGTAGTGATGCCCAATCGCAAATACCATCCCCGAATTTGGCCGGTGCGACTGAGGCGATACACGAAACAGTGAAAACAGACTTCTCAGAATCGGTATTCGAACCCAGGATTTCCCAAATACGAAGCAGCATTAACCTCACACAGACGACGTTTCGTGATAATATGGCGCTGGCGGTGAACCTCTCAGGGACGATGACGGAGCTGGTGATAAGCTCGTCAGGGTATCCCCAGGGCAGCCAAACAAGACGGAGTGATCACGTGACACGATCCGTGCTCTGCGGCCGGTCAGGGCCGTGCAGCGCGCAGGGCTGCCACAACAGGGGCAACATTTCCTCATACCAACGGAACAATCAGGCTCGTGTTTACACATTAACTCGGTGACTCACCTTATGCAAACACCTAATGAGGTATGCACAAGCACTGTCACTTACTGACGAGGACGGCTTTGACCTTGACAGCGTATGCTGCTCCAGCATCATCAGCCCCACTTCTCCAGGTTAATCTTGTGAATAAAACAAATATAGCATGTCAAACGTAAAAGTCTCTGTCATTGCAAAAAGCAGATTTTTTTAGCACGCGTGTACGTCAGCCTAAATATCCGTTTAACCGGAATGCATTGGTTACTGGTCATAAACCAACAAAGCAAAAGTCATGGCTGTTCTCGTGAGTATACATCTGTACCCTAACATCGCCAGAAAGGTCGGCCGATGTCGCAAGCTGCAAACACATCATCTTGGACTGTGCGCAGTATCTGCGATTTACTGTGGATACGTTACACACATCGGCGATAGGTGCGAGAAATTTAAATGCCCATTTTCCCCCTTCCTAATGCAACTTTTACTCCTGTCCATTCACACTAGAATATGCACTTGCATTGCCTACATGTTTCGGCAAATTCTGCCTTCTTCGGGCACAGCACACTCCTACACAAACGCCAAACTGCAATGCATGTCATCACATATACAGGAGCACAGACTATACCTAAACACTCGCGAGCTTTCAAACGAATAATGTCCACACTATTATTATTATTATTTCACAGCCGAAGTTTTCGTGGTTATGCTTTTTAATATTTCCACTAGCGCACTTCAAGTTTCGCAAAACAAGGAAATCACAAATTTAAAAAAATATATTTACTGACTGTACCCGCACTGTGTCTAGCCGTGCGACAGCTGCACCTCCCGTACCGCTAGTCACACTGCCTGTACCCGCACTGTAGCTAGCTGTAGGACAGCTGCACCTCCCGTACCGCTAGTCACACTGCCTGTACCCGCACTGTGGCTAGCTGTAGGACAGCTGCACCTCCCGTACCGCTAGTCACACTGACTATACCCGCACTGTAGCTAGCTGTAGGACAGCTGCACCTCCCGTACCGCTAGTCACACTGCCTGTACCCCCACTGTAGCTAGCTGTAGGACAGCTGCACCTCCCGTACCGCTAGTCACACTGCCTGTACCCCCACTGTAGCTAGCTGTAGGACAGCTGCACCTCCCGTACCGCTGGTTGCTGTGCCGATGACTTTAAACGCATTTCCGAACAGACGCACACTGTTCCTGTCAGCGAACGGAGGGTGAACAGCCGGTATTTGGTACATCGTGTGGCGAGACAGCGTCTGGTCTGTCTAGTACTCCCTCATGTTTCAGCATCGGGGTTTAATAGCGTCACTATCTCATCTGACACCTATCTGTTGCTACTTCCTGTCGGCTCGTTCATCGTATTAACCAGGGGTGCGGAGTCGGTGCATAAAACTTCCGACTCTCGACTCCTCAATTTTTAAAACTCCGACTTCTTCATAAAAGCTCAATATGCATTAATAACGGTAAACCTATAAGACGTTTCATCACCACCGCGTGAATCATCAGGCTACAGTTTGGACTTATAACCTGTATTTAAGTATAAGTCTAACGGTTACTGTAGCTATCAGGGCTCTGGGGTTGGAGTATCTAGTCAAAATTCACGATTGAGGTCGGAATCGGAGTCGGTACATTTTTACCGACTCCGACTCCACCTAAAATTCCCTCCGACTTCGACTCCGCAGCCCTGGTATTAACGTGACCCGGTCGGGCGACCGTACGCGCGCGCGTCGGAATATCGGCAGCAAGGTACAAACGACAGTTGTCAGATAAAATGCACAGGGAATTACCTCTAGACGGATCGCGATCACTTCATCTACTCTGTGCGCATTACTATAGTCTGAGATGTGACGCCGTGTAGTTTGATATTGACGTTCAAACGTTTCGGAGTAACCTGCTGCCTCCATCTGCTCTTCGAGAGGCATGCAGCAGGTTACTCCCAAATGGTGGAACCTAACTACCAAACTACACGGCGTCACATCCCACAAAACAGCGAAAGTATGGTACAAGGTTGCAGGCACCGACAATGGTGCCATCTGTAACTGCAAGCACTATTCCCCAACATTTCGCGCACTGCATACCCGTAGATCACTGTTGCACGATGTACGCTTAGTAACATGACGTCATGCGCAGCTGCTGGGACATCGGACTGTGTGACCCGCGCAGTGTCAAGAGGGCAAACACTGTGAGGCCACAAGGGAACTTTGAAGAGTCACAAAAACATTGTCGCTTATTACCTCTACTACAAACATTTACGCCTTTAACAAGCCAAGTTATCTTTCGCCATAATCGATTCTTACTACACGTGACGTGTAACTGCAACAACAGCGATGGATAATGCTGTTTACTGCAATGCCATTTGTGTCCCTCTCCGGCTTTACAGCAGAATGCGTGGAGCTATACATCCACGCCCCCATACGTCTTTATGGTGTTCCGCTTCATTATGCGCAGCTTTAGACGTGTACTACTTAGCATGTTAAGACAGCAGACAAGTGGCCGGACAGTGCTATCGTTTAAAACAGGTTATAGCAAGGGCCCAGCCATCTGGCAATGCAACGTGCAGAGTGCTGTTTGTACACACACGATACGCAGCTGGCATGACACTGCCTCCTTTTATACATATCGACTTCATGATCAATAATTAACACAGTTGTAATTACAAAAATGAGGCGAAAGCCGTACACAGATTACATACTAACAGAGCCCCACGCATGCGTATTAAACAAATTACATAATTACACGCGGCACAACGGCAGGCAATGCTGTTCACAGTTCGACCGGCTGGTTGAGACGCAGGGGGAGACAGCTTTACTGTGGCCGTACGGCGAGTGCCGGAAACGCGTAGTTCGAACTGCTTTGTGCAGACGAAGTGGGCGCATAGACAGAAGGGCGCATGTGTCTGTAGCATCACATTCAACCTGAAATACGAGTGTATAAGACCTTAGTTCCTACCTCTTAGTAAACATACTGCGTCCCCATCACAAAGACCCATGTCTTAGTGCAGGTGCCGGCAAACAGTGTTTACTGTCACACTGCTGGCAACATGCTGCATTTATTGATGTTAAAGCAGTGCCACATGTAATTGCCAGGGATGTGCAGTCGGTACACAAAACCTCCGTCTCCGACTTTTGCCTTATAAAACATTAAGAGACTCGTTTTTATAACCGAAGTGGAGAGTGTTTACAGCGCGTTACGGACTGGGTCCTTATATAAAACAGATACGCTTCGTCTTCAAAGGGTTAATAACGGTAAACCTATAAGACGTTTCATCACCACCACGTGAATCATCAGGCTACTGTTTTGACTTATAACCTATATTTAAGTATAAGTCTAACGGCTATTGTAGCTATCAGGGCCCTGGGTTTGGAGTATCTAGTTAAGATTTTAGACTGAGGTCGGAGTCGGAGTCGGTAAAAATGTACCGACTCCGACTCCGACTCCATCTGAAATTCCTTCCGACTCCGACTCCACAGCCCTGATAGTTGCCACTGTGCTTCTGAAGGCTAACGCATGCGGTACATAGTTACCAAAGGGTTTCAAAATTCGAAAGCAGATTGTACAAAGTTACCACAGGTCTTCAAAAGGCTTAAGCAGGTGGTACGTATAGTTACCACTGGGCTTCAAAAGGCTTAAGCAGGTGGTACGTATAGTTACCACTGGGCTTCAAAACGCTAAGGCACATAGCACAGAGTTAACACCTGGCTTCAGAAAGCTAAATTAGGTGGTACACATAGTTACCACTGGGCCACAAAAGACTCACTTCCAATCTAACCGCATACATTTTTCCCACTAGCGCGGAGTCCACCAATGTGAGAAACGCAACTTGTACCGCTGTCCTGTACTTCATGACTACTCCATTAGCATACACCACACAGTGGAGGCACAGCTCCAAGCATTCTAAGCTTCGCCGAGAAATCGTGGTGAGCAGCCACTTTACCCCTGAGTAAAAAAGAAATGGTTGTGGGGATGGGTGAGCCGAAGGGCTGGTTACGCCAGTGGCGGTGAGGAAGAGCATGCCACTAACTGGAATCGAACTGCACAGTCACTGTGAGTCACTGGAGTCAGTTATCGGGCACGATCTGCAGCTTCTGCAATCTGAAGAGAGGCAGAGGCAGCTCCACACAGCACGCAGTGCGGCAATTCTCCCCGAAAGTTGGCTACGGCAGCAGAGCTCTCGACATGCCGAACTGCAGCACTTCGGCGAGATAAAGCAGTGGGACCGACCACTTGACGTGGCAAGTCGATTGCTCTCGCGTGACGAAGTGCCTAACCCTTCATCAAAGAACCAACAAGTCCGGCTAAACATCGCAAACACAGCACATCGCAAACACTTCTGTGCCTGGCTCAGGAAAATGCACCAACTGAACTTGGCACACTGCGGCTGAATAAAAAGCGAGGAATTTATACAGTAGCTGTGCAACGATCAGCTTCCCTGTAACGAACTTGGCACCTGATGTCGTCGTTTAGCGCTCCAATCACTCCCATCACTGCACCGCAATAACTAACTGCATGGAGCAGAGGCCTTCTTGAGAAGCTAACAGTTTCTCAGCTAGTCAACAAATTCCCCGCATTTTATGGAACCCGAAGGTTCATTACCGTATTCACAAGAGCCCGCCACCTGTCCCTATCCTGAGCCAGCTCAATCCAGTTCATGCCCCCATCCCACTTCCCGAATATCCATCTTAATATTATCCTCCCATCTATGCCTGGGTCTCCCAAGTGGTCGCCTTCCCTCGGGTCTCCCCACCAGAATCCGGTATGCACCTCTCTCCCTCATACGTGCCACATGCCCCGCCCATCTCAGTCTTCTCGATTTGATTACCCGAATAATATTTAGTGATGAGTACAGGTCATTAAGTTCCTCGTTATGTAGTCTTCTCCACTCCACTGTCGCCTCGTCCCTCTTAGGTCCAAATATCCTCCTCAGCACCCTATTCTCGAACACCCTCAGTCTTTGTTCCTCCCTCACTTTGTTCCCCACTGTACCGCAATGTGTTGTAAAAGTCGGTTGCACTGGCAAGAGTATGCAGTAATGTTCATTTGCCTTTTGGTGTTCTGCAACAAGCCCGCGGCAGGAAACGCGAAAATTACATTTACGTGTCGCATTATAAGGCTACTCCACTCTCCACTTTCAAATGCAAACACTAGAATTTCTCATAAAAGATGACACACAGACCAGGTGTGCACACATCCTGACGGCACGTCGCCGTGACAACTAATTTTGTACGCTGGCGCCTAAAATTTGCGCGTCCTCAGTATGGAACGTGTTTCACGTCACCTTTCTGACGTGCTGAATTTTGGGGTGGCTCCTACGTTTTTGGGAAAATTTTTGCGCCCCTGATCTAGACAGAAGTAAATGTTAAATCTACTTGCATTAATATCATCCTAAAACGCCTACACGTTGTTGTGTCTGTAAATCAGCAAATGGCGACACATCGGCGTAAAGTGGAATCCTACAGGTCCAACGTCGTGATTAAGCCACTAACACTTGTTACTGACACAGCAGCAAACGTGGCACACTGAACACGCCTATTGTGGTTTGGTAAAATGTGACTTAGCATGATGTGCCGTGCTACAATGACAGGCCCAACATCGCCCAGGTAAGCACTTAGCTTCGTACGCAAGCGACCTGGCTGCGAACCCCGGGCAGGACACAAAGCGCCTGACTTCTCATTGTTACTTGCTAGAGCCAAATGCTGGCGCAATGTCCTGAAACAGAGCACGGACAAACATTGCAAAACATGGGGCCATCGCCTGACCACGTATAAACAGTACTCAGAACGTTACGTAAACGCACCAGACTACCAGGGCGCGTCATCCCACAGAACCGCCTGCCTCATGCAGCCAGCCGCGGCCCTGCAGTAACACTGGACGGCAACAGGCCCGGATTGTTAGTGTCTGAACTCTTTCCAACGTCATGTTCGTCTGATAGTAGTTTAAAATTCAGTTCCTAGCGCACTGAAAACAATGCACCAATTACAAACACCAAAAAGTGCATGTTGTTTCGCAAAACTGACCAACTCCGCGGTAGCAGGCTCCGCCTTCCCACCCAACGGCCCCTCAACCAATCAAGAAATCCCCACATTTTATGGAACCCGCGAAATTTCAGCTGCGTGTTCACAACACCCCAACACTGGCTCCTACCCTCAGCCTGGTTAATACACTCCAACACCCCCTATCCTATTTCCAGACTTACTTTAATATTATTCTCCCATTCACGACTAGGTTTTCCACGTGGTCTCTTTCCTTCAGCTTTCCCCCACCAAAGCCTTGTATGCATTTCTCACCTCTCCCCTACGTGCCACATGCCAGCCAATCTCATTCTCCTGGATGTGATCACCCGAATAATATTGGATGAGGCCCACCAATCATGAAGCTCCTCCCTATACAGTCTTCTCCAGTTTCCTGTCATTTCCTCCAGCTTACACCCAAATATCCTCCTCAGCACCCTCAGATTATGTTCTTCCCTTCGCATGGGAGACCAAGTTGTACACCCACAGCGAACAACACGCAAAGTTACAGTTCTGTGTCCTCTGACCATTGCATTAATACACTCCGTATTCGTTGCGTCCCCGTACACAGCCACAGTCAGTATGTCATTACAACGTTACATTTCATGGCAGGGCTGCAGTGAGCTGACAACCCACACTATCGCAAATGCACGCCCCAACTGCCCCAAGTTTTAACCAGGGCTGTGGAGTCGATACATAAAACCTGCGACTCCCGACTCCTTAATTTTTAAATCTCGGCTCCGACTCCTTCATGAAAGCTCAATATGTATTACATGATAATGGTAAACCGATTGAATTGAAAAAAGGTGCCATAAGACGTTTCATCACCACCACGTGAACCATCGGGCTACTTTTAGACTTATAACCTGTATTTAAGTGTAATGGTTACTGTAGCTAGTATCTATTTAAGATCTTATATCGGAGTCGTAGTCGGTACATTTTTACCGACTCCGACTCCCGACTCCACAGCCCTGGTTAAACAGCAGAGAACAAAGAAACGGCGCATATTTAATAAGAGTTTAAAAAATAGTGCGAATGAAAATATTACGCTTCTTTTAATCGATAAAATCCACACAACGCGCCAGCTACAACCCACGCCGTGTCTATTGCTATGCCTACTCTGACGACAATATTTGCCTGAAATGCTATTGTAAAGTTTGAGATCTCGATGATGGCTTTATTACATGCCGAAACATGTAGTCATTATGTAAAACAAAGCACGCACAGCCGGCTTCCTCTCGGCGCTCAGTTAACACAAAGCCCAAGCCAAGCGGCACAATCAGGCACTTTCTATGAATTCCAACCAACGTCACACAGCCTCGCTGCAAGACAAATGCAGTCCAACACGTCAATAAATAAAAGTGAACGCAGAACATGACTGATATATCCGTCGGATGACGTAACGCGCACACTGCCTCTAGTGGTCACTCTATATGTCTTTATTACACAACGCCACGGACAGGAACAAGTGAAAATGAATGTCAAACGCTATTCTGCAAACCCGGTTGCCTCTTCAGGCCTTCTGTTGCGAAGTTCCTACACAAGGGGTGTGCAAACCAGACCCAATGAGGCCAAAAACTCAACACATGAACAATGCTAACGATAAAAATAATAAGTAACCCTTTAGCGCCTTACATGACATTTAAACATACGGTTCCCACGTCACAGAAAACACCATGTTTCTGTTACAAGCAAAATACTCAGTGTGTCTATCACTAACCTCAGCTCTGCAGCTGTCTCGAGATCTGGTCGGTGTAGGCTGCGTATGTGTAAAGCTGCCGTGTTTCTGATGAGCGGTAAAAGAAACACCCTGTAATATCAAACGGGGCCACTGTCATCCCAGCTTGCTGTAGGAACCACACTGCCTCCTTCAATCGGTGTTACAGCTCTTTTACGCAGAGTAAGGCGGCCGGAACGTGTAGTTAACCTCTCACCATCTTCAGCCGGACACAGGAATGAGTGGAGATTTGCCTCCACTCCCCCTTTTATGACTTAATGACGTCGGAAGCGACGGCCCTCAACTTCACCTTCACACACCAACTCACACACTACGCACTGCGAACTGTATGGGAGTGAGGGCAGTATCAGCATGTGCACCCCTAGACACGGCAACTTGCGTTCGCTAACGGAGACCCGTGCAGTCGGGATAGCTCACGTCAGTACAGTGACCTGGCTACGGGCTCGATGAGGCAGGTTTGAATCCCGGTACGGGCAAAAGACTTCCCTCTTCTCCAAACCGTCCAAACCCGCTATAGGGCCCACAGAGCCACATGTTCCAACGGGTACCGGGGTTCTTTCCCCGGAGAAAATTGGCCAGGACGTAAAGTTCACCACTCGCCTCAATGGAGTTGTACCCCCACTCCCCACGTGTGCCGTCACGGTGTGGACAGGCAACCGTCCCTTCGCTCATGGGGACTCGGCATTACATGCAGCAAATAACGTTTGCGGAATGATCAAACTTACGGCACTCTTTTATTGGTGCCATTCAACAGCGGACACAAACGTACAGCATGAGGCGCATTTCTGACTAGCCCTCTACAGCCCAGCGGTTACTTTATGTACCGCCAGGTTTAACACTCAACAATTCTACGTTCTGCCCACACAGTGTGTTTATGTGTTTTGTGTGGATCTCAGAACAAACAGCGATTATTTCCCTATACAGCATTAACTGGCTGGTTTTTATAACCGAGACGGAGTGTTCACTGCGCGGTACGGACTGTAGCCCTTTAAAGCCCAGTGGTTACTTTATGTACCGCCAGGTTTAACATTCAGCAATTCTACGTTCTGCCCACAGAGTGTATTTATGTGTTTTGTGTGGATCTCAGAACAAACAGCGATTATTTCCCTATACAGCATTAACTGACTGGTTTTTATAACCGGGACGGAGTGTGTTTACTGCACGGTACGGACTGTAGACCTTTAAAGCCCAGTGGTTACTTTATGTACCGCCAGGTTTAACATTCACAAATTCTACTTTCTGCCCACACAGTGTATTTATGTGTTTTGTGTGGATCTCAGAAGAAACAGCGATTATTTCCCTATACAACATTAAGGTTTTTATAACCGAGACGGACTGTGTTTACTGCGCGGTATGGACTGGATCTTTATACATAATTCAAGTTAATATTAGTGTTTAGAGAGTTAAAATGTAGCGAGATGGATGTCGGGACTTAATAATTCGATGCCGACGTAAGTGGCGGAGGGCGACTTAAATTACTGCTGCCTCATCTAAACGAGGGACAAGCTATGGAAGGACGGATGGAGACAGACAGACAGACACACACGTCTAGGCCTGGGAATAAGCTCTGCACTCAGTTCCCTGTATCTCAAACGATGTCTTGTACATGTCAGCAATTTGAAAATGTCCGCCGTGTGAAACAAACCGGCACGGAACAGTCTCTCAGACCGATCTAGTTTAACCTCAAAATATACAAGGAACACAGTCCATTTCAGACACTGACATTCGCTTAGACGGCCACAATGTTCGGTCTTTTACACAATCCTGCGTCCAGTTACTGTGTTCACAACGGCCTTGTCCTGCGACCGAGCAATCTAATCCACTCTCTCCGATCCTACGCTCGTAAAAACCATTTTAATATCGTCGTCCCACCTACATTAATGTTCGCAAAAATGGCCTCTCCGATGGCGTTTCCCAACGAAGGCTTGTTACACGTGCCACACCTAGCTTGCGTCCTACATGGTGCACCAATCCATTCTTCTCGATCTGATCATCGTCATAAATTTGGAAAGGAATACAATCATGAAGCTCCTCACTAGGTAATTTTCTCCAGTCTCCTGTTACTTCATCCCTCTTAGCTCCAAATATCTTCCTCGGCACCCTATTCTCGAAAACCTTCAACCTATGTTCTTCCCTTAACCTTGTAACGCTTAGCGGTAACTTTACGTACCACCAGGCTTAACATTAAAAAATTTTAAATGTTGCTCACATTGTATTTATGTGTTTTGTACGGATTTCTGAACAAACACGGACTTTCGGTTTACACAACATTAACACACTGGTTTTGAACAATCGAGGTGGAGAGTGTTAACTGCGCGGTACGCAATAAGTCCTTTCAGACCCATTTCGTCTTTAAAGTGTTAATGTGCAAGACCAAGTTTGACACCCATACAAAACAGGCAAAATTACACTTCTGTATATTTAATTTGCACGCCCTCACACAGCAAACAGGAAGACCGAATGTTCTGCAGAACGACAGCAAGCATGCCCCATATCAAATCTGCTCGAAGTTACTTCTTGAAATGTTCCGTCAGTGTGGTTCCCAAATATTGCAACTTTGCTACATGTTAGAAGGCCTTCCAAGCTATCTTTATGCCGTGCTTCTGCCCTGCACTCTACTGACAAGACATGAACATAAACTCGGCTTTCTCCACATTTACAAGACGTCCATCACCTGTCTCGCGTCACAGTTTCTGTCTGTATGTTGCCGCGATATTTACACACTTGAAGCATCAACTACGCCAAGTTTCAAAACGTGTGTCCCATACGCCACACCGCAGCGCGCAGTTAAATAATAGCTATACACGTGGCAAGCAGCGCACAGTGCAAGGCGAGAAATGCTTACAAAATTTTAGCCGGATAACCTGAAGCCCATATCAGAATAAAATCGCCAATCTGATCGGACGACTGATTAACCCTTTAAAGAGGAAGCGTATCTGCTTTATATAAGGACTCAGTGCGTACCGCGCTGTAAACACTCCACTTCGGTTATAAAAACCAGTCTCTTAATGTTTTATAAGGCAAAAGTTGCTGTTTGTTCTGAGATCCGTACAAAACACATAAACGCAATGTGGGCACCACGTGGAATTTTTTAATGTTAAACCTGGTGGTACGTAAAGTTACCGCTAGGCTTTAAAAGGTTAAACCGCAGGTTGTATTGTGATACGGAAACACATCGGGCATGAAACGCCTTAAGCTGCAGCCCGTGGCCTGGTCTCTAGTGACAATGTGGCCTTGGTTGGGTTTCACTTCGCGAGTTCTCGTACGTCCTAAGGATGGAGGCATGATGTCCCTCCGAAACGTCTGTATCCACCCACCACAAGGCCGGACGGTATCACGACCCCGAAGACCACAACACAGGGAATTCATCTTCAGTTAAAACACTGAAACATCCCACTCACACCATAACACAGTTGGAATTTGAAACTCTGAAACGAACCGGATTATGTACAGCAGCAATATTTCCGCCTGTCCCAGTGGCCGCGCAGTCTTAGGCGTGCGTCTGCAGCCGCTCGCTTGCTGGGACTGCAGGTTCGAAACCCGCCGGGCGCATGGATGTCTATTGTGAGTGTTGTGTGTTGTCTGGTAGAGGTCTCTGCGACGGGCCGATAACTCGTCCAGAGGAGTCCTACCGTGTGACCACGTGCAAATAACAACCCTATACACCTACAATGAGTAGGCAAACAGCGGTCAGACTAAGAAACGAACAAGAAATACATACTTCAGATTAAATGGCCTTTACGTATAGAAGATACTGTTGCATTTTGCATTGGCACAGATGTCCTACTGACGCCCGTACGCCGCAGGGGCGAAGGGTCTAGAAGCCAAACGCACAGGGTTAAGTTTAGTTAGGCAGTCCCTCTGCCACACCTCGCCCAGTCCTTCAGATCGCAGTAACACCCCCCCCCCCCCGGTGCCATTTTAACAAAGACGACTACCCTCCCTTCTCCCCCATGGACGTACAAAACCCTTGGTACAGTCTCTTCAAGTAGCAACTCTGACCAAGCTGTGTGTTTTCTTATTGCTTGCATCCAGTGCCCAGGTTAAGACTGCGTGGAGCCTTATCTTCGCCACCCCCGTACACGGCAATTATGTTACCCTGAACATACGTACGAGTACCCCCGGTCGCGGCAAAGCTTCCTGCCTTACTGGCTTGTAATACTGCACTGCGTACAACTTCATGGGGCGAGACGCCAGGTTGTTTAACCTTTTAAAGCCTAGCGGTAACTTTACGTACGGCCAGGTTTAACATTAAAAAATTCTACGTGGTGCCCACATTGCGTTTATGTGTTTTGTACGGATCTCAGAACAAACAGCAACTTTTGCCTTATAAAACATTAAGAGACTGGTTTTTATAACCGAAGTGGAGTGTTTACAGCGCGGTACGCACTGAGTCCTTATATAAAACAGATACGCTTCGTCTTTAAAGGGTTAAGAACAACCAGGCCTGTGGCACTGCGTGCTGTGGGCGGGACTCGGCTGACAAGTGCAAGGAACTGTGCAATGGACGGTCGTGAGGTTCGACAAAAAATGCTGAATGCTGTCATAAATACCTCCGCCGTGAAAACGTCAGTTCCGAACTACCCTCTCAGTTCCGAACTGCCCTCTCAAGAACTGACAGGCCATTCAAGGCCTTCGAAACAGCGCGGCCTTCCTTGACAGGCTGCAAGTCTCACAATCAGTCCAAAAACTGCATGCCCCGCGTCATGCCCCTGAAGCGTCTCACCTTCGACAACACCGGTGTGACAACCCCAAACGTCACAGCTTCTGGCACACCAGTTCTGAATTTTCAACACTCCAGTTTACATGAAGCGGCACAACTTGCCCAGCGCCGGGGTTACGCTCTTGAACACCGCAAATTAGAACGAAACATTTCAGGCGCATTCCCACAGTCGCAAAAAGCGCCTACCATATTCACGTCCGTCCGTCCGTCCGTCCGTCCGTCTGCATGTATCACAGCGGCGCCAACTGGACGGACATCCGTGAAATTTTGTACTGAGGGCTTCTATGACAATCTGCCCAGCGAATCCTTTGGTGAAAATCCGGCAAAACTATTAGCCACGCTGCATGACGACCCAAATACGCTTCACTGCTGCCGGCGACAAAAAATCGCCACAATACCGGTACCGAGAAAAACTGCACCAGGCTCTTAGAATAACCGAGGAGGTACAAAAACTGTGCGAACGCGCTCCAATCTTGCGTTATACGTATACTGCCTATCTTGTAACAACGGCCTGGCCACCCGACAGCCAGAAACACCTCAAGCCGAGTCCAGGCAATGTTAGCAGAACGTCAGGTCACTGAAAGCTGTGAACGCCAAAGCGAGGCGGGGTCGTTAAATGGGGACTGCCTGGTCACCAGCTGTTCGTCTACATTTCAAGCAGAGAAGCTTCCTGACAAATGGACATGGCACCTGGCCAAAGGGGCGTAACGCCCTGCTGGTGACTCATACTGCGCCTACGGCACACCGGCTCATCCGTTTTGAATTGAGTTCAGCATCACGGCTGTGCGGTCAAATGCGCAACACACGTCTGTCGCTTCCTCTCTGATCCTCAGGAACTGAATTAGACCTACTGATCAATCATCCGAACATTCGAATCTATATCACCTGAGGCACTGAAATCGTCGCTAAACAAAACCGAGAAAACTTCCAACGCGTGTGTTTGAGAAGAGGGTGCTGGGAACACATTTGGAGCTAAGAGGGGAGGAGGGGGTCACAGGAGAACGGGCATGCGTCGTGATTGGAACTCCTCAAGAAATACTACGAAAGTTATCAAATAAAAGGGAATTTGAAGGGCATGGACAATAGCACGTCGGAGAAGAGAAATGCGTACAGAGTTTTGGTGGGGAAACCTGAAAGAAAAATACCGCTGGGGAGAATCCGGTGCACATGGCAGAATAATATTGAAGTGGGTCTTACAGAAATAGGATGGGTTTGAGTGGACTGGATTAATCTGGCTCAATATAGGAGTTAGTGGCTGGTTGTTGTGCAGGTGGTAATGAACCATACGGTTACATAAAACGCGTACAATTTCTTAATTAGCTGACGAACTATCAGCTTTTCAAGCCGCATTCAGCTCCACGAAGGTAGATACTGAATACAGGCAACGCTGTTTCATCCACTAGCCGGCCAATGGGGTGCGGCACGCCACCCACACAGTGTGTTTGTGTGTTTTGCACGGATGTCAGAACAAACAGCGACTATTTTGCTATAGAGCATTCACTAGCTTTTTATGAACATGTGTTTCCTGCGAGGTACGAGCTAGATATTTAAATACAGTATAATTCACGTTCATCGTAGTTTTCAAACGGTTAACGGGCGTCAGAAGACACAGCCTGCTGTACAACGCAACTCTGTTAAGAAACGCTTAGTCTGCCTTCGCAGAGGGTTAAAAAGCTGGTACATATCGTAACCACCGGGCCCTGTTATAGCGACAATTAGCGCTTGAAAGTCAAGGTCAATACAACTGGGGCAAAACAAAAATGGCTGAGCGTACTGCAGGCCCCAACAAGACATTACAAAGGCAGCGACCAGCTGTGCAATGACTGGCGGGGTGGGGGCGGGGGCATAAGCAGGGCTGACAACTTCAAACACACGTGGCACATTTTCATGTACAAAGTACAAATACTCCACAGTTGCCTAGCTCAGTTAACCGGCCAGTAAAATGTACACCAAAATGCGATGCGAATTTCATTACTGCTTAGCCAATGTACAAGAACTTTTCGAAATCAGAACGACAGTAACTGAATTAGAAACAATACGTGCTGGTGACCGACTTCTAACATTGCTGGAAGGTTTAAATCGAAACATTCTCGTTAAAACGATAGAATACGTTCGGTTAACTGACTTTTGGATCAACTGTACTGTCCAGTACCAGATGCCGATTTCCACGTAATATTCCTGGACGAAGGGGACAAGGGCGCGCGGGGTTGGTTTTTGGGGGGTGTTGAACATTCCGGAACACTGTTCATGTTACAAACGCGATAAACCGACTCTACACCCAAACCTATGTACCTGCCTACCTGGTTTTACTGATCAGTAAAAATCACACCCTCCCTCACGTCCGAGCAGTTCACACCACTGCCTTGTGTATTTCAAGCAACGGGGCTTACGTAAGATCCCCTGCGGTCTGATATTGGCGACATTTTGGAGTAAACTGTGCCTCCACTCTGATGAGATGTCTGCTTGTTCCGGAAGTCCGTAAATGTCTACCAGACTATACGGTGTCAAATACCGGAAGACAAAGGCCATAGCCAGCGCCGTCAAATCCCAAATTTTGTAATTAAAAAATCAGCGTCAGGACGGTGCTATATACACAATGCATCACCGGTGATATGGGGCCCGTTGAATGACAAGCAACGGGGAACATACGCGGGCCTCGAACTACGGGCCTTCCACATAGCGGACCAGTCCCGACCCAAAGGCCGCTACGGCCAGAGATTTGCCTTCTCGCAGCAGTGGCCGAGTCTTCCTTGACATTAACCCACGCAATTCCGCGAGCGACAACACTCACACGCCACCTCCACATACACATGGCATGCGTCACATCCTAGCAGACGATTACTACGGCGTCTTCACCGTCCCCGTACCGCAACGTACGTACACTGAAATGACTGCCGTGGTCTCCAGATGACGACAGCAGACTCTTGTATACCATCAGTACCTCTCCGACATACTACACGGCGTCACACGCGGCACGACTGTGATATTCAGGTACAGACGGGCCCAAAAATCAGTTCAGTGAATCCCCCCCCCCCCCTCATACTAAATTCTATCGGTGTACTCCATAATCCGAAGCGACCCATACTGCCACCATGCGCAGTGGTGAACTGCGCACCGCAGGAGTGTAATCCGTGGCTTGCAGTTCTCCCGATTGTCCGCTTGCGGCGTCAGTGGCGTAGCACACTGCCAACCCCCCCCGTTCGCCAACCTGTGGGCCACGCACGCAAAGTAAGACTGCAGCAACCGAGCGCTAGAAAGTTGAACCCGTCTGTCTACATTCGCGGCGCTACACTTACCAGGCTGCAACGGGCGCCTCCCTATTAAACACACGCACACACGAGATTAGCTCTTCTGCGACATTACGCAGTGCCTAGTGATGATCCTTTACCGACGTTTCGGGACAACCTATCGGGCCCATTTTTTTGCTTGTACTTCTTGACCCTCGAGGATAGGGCCGATAGGTTGTCCCGAAACGCCGGTAAAGGATTGCCACTCGACGCAGCGTAATACACCGGCAGGGCGCAGATCTCATCAACATCGCGACGGTGGCCTGCAGGCACACATGCACACACCATCACGCCATCTAACCTGCGCCTTGCACACCACGGCCGGACAATGGGGAAGCAGCAAACAATACGCATTACACGCCTTGCTCACCACTGGGCAAACTGGCAATACCGTACTCAGTGGACTTTCGAGGAGACCCAATTTTGACGCCAATAAACAGTTACTCCGGTCTTTTTGTAACACGGTGTCACAGTGTTGTCAGCTGTTCGCTACACAGGGACAGTCTGACTTATAAAAACTCGTGTGAAGTCAATAAACAATACAGGCATCTCAGCCTATTACAGCGTACACTTTACTGGCCGGCTGACTTAAGGCCACTCAGTACCAAGGGTGCGCCCAAGAGGGTGGGGGGAGGCTGCCGGGCTGCAGCCCCAAAAGCCCCCAAAACCGAAATTTAAAAAACACAGAATTTGTAACTATTATGATATGAGAAGTTTTACGTGATTTCCCCGTCAACCAAAATCAGCCACTGAAATCGGCTGACTACTACATTAGAATTTCCAAAACTAATTAATGATATTAAAAAAACAAGATGACAACACACTGTGACTGCGTCACGGAACATGTAGTTACACTCGTACCTACACAAACGCAGTTGCACACAGAGTTATGTTGTACTTACAGCATGGTTTTTATAACAATTTTTAAAATCAAATATAAATTCTATATCGCATGAAGGAGCAATTCTGGGTGCGCACCTGGTTTGCACAACACCATCAGAGACTCAAGTCGCATACAGAAATCCTATTATACCAAAACAGCCGGTTATACAACGGACAGCAAAGCGAATATACATCATACTTACATAACACGCAAACACAAAGTCATATGCCCGCACTGCGTGCGGATCAGGGTGTCTGGCTTCACCGCTGCACATTCACCATGTGTGAACAGTAAACACAGCCTGCATATACACCACAGTCGCGTCTCAGTTTTATTCAAAACGTAACACGTAACAACAGTTACACTTCTCACCCAACTACATACTGACATAACATTCGCAACAGTAGTCTTCCGCGACACTACACAAAACACGGCACTGGGAGTACGTCAACACAATCGGACACAACACACGAAACAGCTGTCCATCAACCACACCACCAAACCGCCAGGACTTTCGTTCGACTGGTAGCTGGATGCTTTTCCGCGTTTCATCCACAGCTTCAGCATTCCCCTACCGCGCATGCGTACGTCGCATGGACCTAGCCGATTCATTGGTTAAAGACTCAACGCCTGTTTACTACGTATACTAGGACTTCTGAAAACATTTACTGTTAAATGTTCTAAAGCGTAGACATCGAACCAACTCCATTTTTTACATAACTCTTCGTTACTCCAATATGTATACTTGTTTTTGTATATTGACTGGTTCTACATGCAATAGGGGTTTCAACTTTTTATGGATTGGCACAATATATAGACAAATAAATGAATAAAAAACATAGCTTCTAGTGCACGTACGAAAAATTTTAAGTTCCCCACCAACCTTTCAGCCGTACGTAATGGGAGGTTCTCACAGCGTAGTTTCTAAGATTTCAGGTCTTCTCAGATGTGACACTGTGTCGCTGGCTGAGTTGTAAGCGACGTTTCGGAGGAACGTAGTGATTTCATCTTCAAGCATCAAGAGAGGGTCTATCCAATACGGACCCGTGAAGATGAAGGCACTACAATCCTTCGCAACGTCTAGAAACAACGACACTGCGTCATATTCCTGAAGACGTGAATCGTCATAACCTTTTAACTTTCGAAACACGATATTCAGCTAAATACTATACAAATGTTCAGTTCCCACCTCACAGAAAAACTGCGTGTATGTAAAAGGACGAATTGAATAATCATCTGTAGGCAAACAATCGCTGTTTATTCTCACAATCCTACGAAACCCATAAACACACTGTATGCACAATGTGGTACATATAACTACCGCTGTGCTTTAACCCTGTGAGTACGGGAGTTATCCAGGGCCCGAGCAATGCTCACTATCCCGGGCGCTCGGGGAAAAATAAACGTTGTTTTACGCTCGGTCGTAAGTTTGTACGGAACAAAGCCCCTGTTCATAGCATTTGTGACATTCGACAGTGGTTACACGACGTTCACACAACGATCAGTGCAGCTCGAATTCAATATAAATAACACACACAGACTCAGTTCGTACCGCGCAATTATAAAATCCAATTAAATTGTTTCAGGTAAACAACCGCTGTTTATTGTGAGAATCAAACGAAACACATAAACACACTTCGTTGGCAGCAGGTAAATTTTTAAATGCAACTGGTAAAAACAGTAACCATTGTGGTTTTAAGGATTATAAAGTCGAAACAAAACTAGTTACTGCATGCAGAACATACCACCAGCTTTAATACCAAACACTTGACATTTTTCCCACACACTGTACTTATGCCCTCCACATGGTTCTCGCGATAAACCCCAGGTATTTGTCTAAACACGGGCTGGACTTCGGAACAGGGACGCACTGTTTGCTGTGACGCAGGCATTTCATTTTTAAATACCACTTCGAGGCTTTAACGCCTGTCTGGAGTGTAAGCGCATATAAACTACGTTTCTCTATACGTAAAGGTAAGAATGTCCCTGATCATGCACCACGCCATGAATGCATACAGAGAAGTGGAGGTACAGCTCCACGCATTCTTAACCTCGGCACTAGATGCAGGGGAGTGGTACGCTTTATGACCAGGAGAAATAGCACGCGATGCTAGTTGAACAGGACGCTCGGTGCGTTCCTTCGGACAATAGAACATCCACCTCCCTTACCCATAGGCGTAACGGGGGGGGGGGGGGCAAGGGGGACAAATGCCCTTCAATATTTTTTCAACCTAGGAATGGTTTTTTTTGTTACTGAATTTAATGGTGGAAAATAAAAAATTGAGAGAAAAAAGAAAATGAAAAACTTGCATTTTATGGGACCAACTTTCCCCCCTTTCAAATTTGACTCCTTTGTAAAATAAAGTTCCTCATACCCACACTCAATTTTGCCCCCCGCCCTAGTGGTATTAGCCAACTTACGCCTATGCCCTTATCTCACACTAACATCCATCAGAATGTGGCCCACCGAACGTCAAGCAATGCCGGTCCGCACTACTGGCCTCCGCCATCCTAGCACACTTCCAGCACGTCAGAGCTTCCAGACGTCGCGACCTTAACGCTACGTCACTACGGAACAAGAGACGCCACTGAACGCTGCATCACGCATTACGTGCACCGCCAGTGCGATCACGCTGCACCACGAGCGTCTCCTGCACTTCTGATTTTGTTCCTAACCGCATCAACTGCAGCCTTCTGTTAGTGGGCTTAAAAACAGTCACTCGTTCAACTGATTCCATACTCAGAAACTGACTAGCGCAGGCGGTGCAGCGGCTACGCTATACGCCAGAAAACGGAAAAAAGGGACGTCGACTCCACATATGGGCCAGACATTTTCTCGTCTCCAAAGCGTTCAGACCGACCGTGGGGCCCACCCAGACTCCTCTTTCAAGGATATTGAGCGATCTGTCCCTCAGATAAAGCGGCCGAGGCATGAAAATGAGTCACCTCCAAGTGATGCCGAGGATAAGAAAGAGCGGACCCAGACCTCCAATCCCATACGCCTCCACAGAGCCGTCTTTAACCCTTTAAAAGACTAAAATTAACCTGAATTGTACTGAAAGATTCAGTTCGTACCGCGCAGTAAACACACTCCGTCTCGGTTATAAAAACCAGTCAGTTAATGCTGTATAGGGAAATAATCGCTGTTTGTTCTGAGATCCACACAAAACACATAAACACACTGTGTGGGCAGAACGTAGAATTGTTGAGTGTTAAACCTGGCGGTACGTACAGTAACCACTGGGCTTTAAAGGGCTACAGCCCGTACCGCGCAGTAAACACACTCCGTCTCGGTTATAAAAACCAGTCAGTTAATGCTGTATAGGGAAATAATCGCTGTTTGTTCTGAGATCCACACAAAACACATAAATACACCGTGTGGGCAGAACGTAGAATTGTTGAATGTTAAACCTGGCGGTACATACAGTAACCGCCGCTATCAAAAAGTTACCTTTTGCGAGCAGCACACCATTCACTAGCAACGAACGATACGCACGTTCCCCAACTAGTGTAAGAATACTGTCCGACTGACAGAAGAGAGACAGCCCAGTACCCATCAGGACGGAGCAAGACTGCAACGGCTTACATCCCGCTCCCGCTAATGCTCCTAACCTGTTAACTTCACACTAACCAAATAAAATTAAACTGGAACCAGTGCGCATGTTGCCGCGCCATTACGACCCGCCGTACCGCCGAGTGTGGTCACGTGATGCTAGACTCAAGGTCGTTTGTTGCCCCCATTACATGATGTCTGATGAATACTACAGTAGGTTAGGAGGAAATCATCACTACACAGAGGTGGTCTTTATATTCCGACTCTACGGAATTCTATTTCACGGACGCAAGGGTTTTAATTTAGTCTCTCAGCTACAATGGTGTGTAACAGACCGCATAAAAGCCACGCATCCTGAAGTCTACACAGAGGGAGAGAGAGAGAGAGCAGTGCCGAGGGAAACTGTACTGGCCTTAAATAAAAATATAAAAAGCTGTTGAATTACTAACGGTGCTAAAAACATTACCTACGCGCTTTCGAGAGCCGGGCTCGCATCCGAGTAGCGGGCAGGAGGTTTTCCTCCCCTCCAAACGTCCAGCCCTGTTGTGGGGCCCACTCTTAACTAACTCCATGGAGCAGAGGCCTTCTTGAGAAGCTAACAGTTTCTCAGCTAGTCAAGAAATTCCATGCATTTTATGGAACCCGGAGGTTCATTACTGCATTCACAACAGCCCGCCACCTGTCCCTATCCTGAGCCAGCTCAGTCCAGTCCATGCCTCCCCATCCCACGTCTTGAAGATCCATTTTAATATTATCCTCCCATCTACGCCTGGCTCTTCCAAGTGATCGCCTTCCCTCAGGTCTCCCCACCAAAATTCGGTATGCACCTCTTTTCCCCATACGTGCTACATGCCCCACCCATCTCATTCTTCTCGATTTGATTACCCGAATAATATTTGGTGATCAGTACAGGTCATTAAGTTCCTCGTTATATAGTCTTCTCCACTCCCCTTCCGCCTCGCCCCTCTTAGACCCAAATATCCTCCTCAGCACCCTATCCTCGAACACCCTCAGTTCCACCCTCAGTGAGGGGCCCACACAGCCTCCTATTAGATGGGTACAGGTGTTCTTTTCTGGGGGTGAAGTGAACTGCTCACCTCCATATAGTGCCGAGGTTAAGAATGAGTGCAGCTATACCTCCACTCCCCTACACGCCTTCATGGCGTGGACAGCGACAACTCTACCTGTTGTTTTACATGCTTGCGTGGTAGCCGGGGTAGCTCGGTCAGTATAACGACCAAACCTGATGAGGTGTACTGTTGCAGGTGGCGTCAAGTGAGTGCACACTGTTTACAGGGCAAACATTCAAGACTGGATGACTGAAACAACGACCGGTAACTGCTTCTACCTGTGTCACATTTACAGTAGATAGGAAACGGACCCACGTGAAGTCTGCACAGAACAGGTTACAATACAGGCTGCCGCCATGTGAACAGAACCTGACATGGAATGTCACGTCAGTGACAGGTTTAGGCCGATAAAACTGTCATGCACAGCGGAACGCCCGCTGCGTATCAAGAACTTACAAAATACCGTAACAAAAACATAAAACAACCACAAAAAGCATAAGCAGCATGAAAGGGTATTTTAGCAAGGCGCAACACCTTCTGGAAGCATAAAGTACAGTCAATAAATGAAAAAGTGTCTCACTACATAAAGCACGAAATCCATCGACCTTACTTAACCTTTTAAGGCCTAGCGGTAACTTTACGTACCGCCAGGTTCATCATTAAATAATTCTCCACACTGCTTAAATCACGTTTATGTATTTTGTACGGATCTTGGAACAAACTACAACTTTTACCACAAACATCAGCAACTCATTCGTTTTTTATAACCGAGGTTGAAAGTGTTTACTGCGCGGTACGCAGTCTTCATATAAAGCAGATTACGTTTCGTCTTTAAAGGGTTGATGAAAGACAGGGCTTGACTGAGCTGCGGCTGATCTAAACAGCAGGAGAGCAAGGGAAGCCGACTCTACAGACACGTCGTCTCATCCCCATTCGTCGGAAAGTCACAACAGATCGAAACAATGGCATTACAATGGGTGATCACGATAGGCCGAGTTCCCGAACATCGAAGTTGAATAACGCAAACACTGACTACTGTATCTGGCACGGAGTTCGGCCGTAGGCACAAACGTTGCTATAAATGCGGAGTCTCTAAGACAAGTAGATCGTCATGACCGGACGCACACCGAATGGAGCCCCTACCATAACAACACGCCAGTATCCCCTATCAGGTCCGCAACACAAGTAAGGTGGTCAAGGGCAGGTGTTACGTCGTCTGTTTGTCTGTTTGACCGTGGGATCGTGTCATAGCGCAACAAAACTGCATAGCAGCACACAGACTCTACCACGGCGTTCTTTACTTTCAAAATATCACACGGTTTCACGGTACACACGTGACGGTTATTTCATTTACGTTCGAAAGTACGATCTTCCCTGCGCACATTTTCACGAAAATCTAAACAGCATTATGCGCAAGTCTCTTATAGCGAATTTCACCCAAACTGGGCAATAAATGCATACGCCCCTTAAGTAACGCATGACGTGTCACCGAGCTGGTTTTACAAAAACCACGTTTGCTCGACACCTTTTTGTAAATAACTGGCAGTGAATTTCAAGAAAATAAGACAGTTTAGCCGTTGATACGAAGTTTGAGGAGGATGGAAGGGGTCTCCAAACGAGGGTATTTTTTACTTCAAGAACGCCCCATAATGGTTTTTAGTTTAAAGGTGAAACATTACAGACTGATTGAAATACAATTACAAGATATGTGAATTTGCCCGTGGGCTTAATTAATTCAAACGGAATGCATGACTCAACTGATCTCAGAATGTATTGCTTAACTTCCATAAAATAACATTTCTTATCACAGAAATATGTGACATGAGCCAGTCTGGGTACTGGCTTACTTGTAACAGACAGTAGCACCTGTTGTTTGCCCACGGTATAGTTGTTTTACCTGTCTGCATCGCAATATACAGCAGCCAGTACTGTGCGAAAGGAACTGCATTCAAATTTAGGAATTAAAATTGGCTCATCAAATTAAACAAACCGGAATGAAGACTCGAATCACATCCAGGAACTGTACCAGAGTACCTGCACATCACCTTGACAGTCACGGTTGTCACATATATGCACTACTTTGAATAGTACAGAGTGAATTTCACAGTACTGATGGGTGTTCTGCACCATATCCACAGCAAGAAACAGTAAAAATACAGCATGCTCCTGAAAAGCACAACGCTGAGTGAAACAATGTAGAATACAGCATTTCTTCCCCATAAGAATTAATTAAAGTACCTACCAGTCTCGCCGTTGGATATCTGCCAGTTGACTGCAAAAGAACTTCAATCTGAGTCTCAGGAATAGTCGTAGAATTTGTGAAATTTAAAGCAAACAGCGTTGTTCGGAGCAACATTAAACAAGAATGACCTGCATATGCAGTATATTTGATGTCATCACTTCAAGAGTGTCATATCGTTGTAACCTCTTCACTGTTAAGATACCTGAAGAATGGGTGGCTCACTCCATGGAGCATCACAGCAAAGACAAAGCAACCAGGGTACAATCCCTAGCAGATACAGGGTGTTCAGTCTTTGCCACCATGTTCAGACTCACTTAGTCACTTGTCTGGTGGGTACCAGGTGTTCTTGCTCTGGGATAAAGTGGTTGGAGAGTGAAGCTGCAGCTACACACACACACACACACACACACACACACACACACACACACACACACACACA